>CM040433.1:23437796-23721824 GCA_022702705.1 Papilionanthe hookeriana x Papilionanthe teres
TACGTAAAACCTGTTAGCATGAATGTCGAAGGAATCTGATGGACCCAAAAGACGTGATATGACAAAGTGGGACCTCTAGGAAAATAACTCACGTGGAGCCTCAAACAACAGTTGTCTGTCAACCCAAGGCAGTCAACTCAAAGAGTAGGAAAATCCACCAAAAAATTGGCAATCACTCAGGAAGTGAATCAGTAACAACCGTCGACTTCACAAGAGAGACCGATCAACTTCACCCAAGTTACTAGTCGGTCCGATGGTCCAACTAAAATAAATGACTGACAATATTAGTCGCCTCATTCCTGCTGTCCAGATCTTCTGAGACCCATCAAAGCCAAATACCTGTAATATCCTATGCAGTCCCTGTTAAAGTAGGGCTCTCTATGTAATTTTATGACCCATGCCTCATCTAGCTATAAATAAGTGGCACTATGAGAATATGTTTTACACGATCTTAGCCAAAAAAAGTTGAAAAAGGTCAATATACTCGTTCTAAATTACTTTTCATTATCTCTCTTTCTTTCTCTCGCTTAATGCTCTATTTCTTGGGTTTGACCCACTATAAATCTGGATTCAACACCTAATAAGAGTAAGACTCTAAAAAAAAATATAAGAACTTTTTTTTTATATTGTTGTAAATATTCATTATAAAGAATCAACTTATTGAGCGAAAAAAATGGGAACATTGAATAAAACAAAAACATACTTAAATTTTTATATAATGGTCCGATCTCCGCTTAAAAATATTAAAAAATTATAATTTTTTTAAAAGTAAATATAACTAATCATATAATGTGAAATTATGTCTTAAAAGCACCCTGCACTCATAAATCTAATAATGTAAAGTTTGTTTTAATGAGTACTAATTGTTTCAATTAAAATATTATTAGCTTATATTTAAATGCGCATAGAAAACGATAAAAAAATTTAAATTATACGTTTACTTCTATTTATCATTATCATCACAAATTACAAGTCAAAAAAAAAAATGTTACTCACTTTACTTGACCCTCAATTTAGGGGTGTAAACGAACAGAGCTAGTGTTCGTGTTTCAAATGTTCGAACACATCACTGTTTGTGTTTGATTCGTTTAACGAACCGAACGAAAAAAAATTGTTCGTGTTCGTCTCGTCTGCTTATCAAACGTATCGAACTTCCTGACGAACCGAACACGAACTGTTCGGTAACAACGAGCTTTTTTGACAGCCCTAGCTTTGATAGCATACTTCCTCAAAATGAAGCAAATTGATCAGGTTTTATGTACACATCAAGTAATCCATACTTCCTCAAAAAGAAGCAAACTGAATAAGGTGTTTAGGGTTTTGTTTAGGGTTTTAGTTTAATATATAGTATAGTATATAAATTATAATATTATAATATTTATATTAATATAATTAATACTATAATATTATTATTGTTATTAATTTATCATATATTATAATTTATAGAAGTTTAATTATTTAAAATAAATTTTTATAATATATAATTATTTTTAAAATATCATAAATTTTTAACATATAATTATTTTAAATTATTTTATATTTCGAACAATAACGAATCAAACACGAACGAACACATCACTGTTCCTGTTTGGTTCGTTTACAAACTGAATGAAAAATATTATTCGTGTTCGTCTCATTTTCTTATCGAACGAATCGAACATAAACTTCTTAATGAACTGAACACGAACGGCTCACGAAGCATTTTTTGACAGCCCTCCCCTCATCCTTCTTATAAATACTCCACCAAGCCCGCAATCTCCCTCTGCCGCCGCCACATCAGCAGCAAAGCAACAGCCGCAGAAATTGCTCGCATCCATGGCAAACTCACCATGCACCTAATCCATTAATCAAAAGCCACATCAGAAAACAGAGCAAATCAAGCATCTCATAATATATCCAATGAGCTCCTCCTCCTCCCTAACTAGCTCCGCCATCCACCACTCCATCCTCTTCATCCCACCCCGCCACCTCTCCCACCTCACCCGTCGCATCTCATCCACCGCCACCACCCACCAACCCCCTTCCCTCCGCCTCGGCAACCGTTGGGTCGATTTCCAAGGCGCAAACAACTGGGACGGTCTACTCGATCCCCTCCATCCTTTCCTCCGCTCCGAGATCCTCCGCTACGGCAGCTTCGTCCAGGCCGCATACACCTCCTGCGATCTCGACCCTTCCTCCCCCACCTACGCCACCTGCCGCTTCCCAAAACATTCCCTCCTCCGCCTCTCTGGTCTTCCCTCATCCGGCTACCGCGTCACCCGCAATCTCTACGCCACCTCCACCTTCTCCCTCCCCCATTGGGCCTCAACTGCCGTCCCCTCTTCTCTTTCTCGCCAATCCAGCTGCGTCGGTTTTATTGCCGTCTGCCACAATGACGCTGACCTCGCCCACCTTGGCCGCCGAGATGTTGTCATCTCGCTCCGGGGAACGGTAACTTTTCTCGAGTGGCTCGACAATCTCCGCGCCACACTCACCCCGTCCTGCAGCCAGAAACGTGACTCCGCGCAAGAGGAACCCATGGTCGAGCGAGGGTTCTGGAGCCTTTTCACTTCCCCTGGACTCGACCGCCCCTGTCTCCGCGATCAGATCCGCGATGAGGTCCGCTGCCTCCTAGACGATTTCGGAAGAGACCCTGAGGTCAGCATAACCATTACCGGCCACAGCCTCGGCGCAGCTCTGGCTGTGCTAGCCGCTGACGATGTGAAGGCAATGCTGGGTCCAACGGGGCCTATGGTGACAGTGGTATCGTTCGGCGGACCGCGAGTTGGTAACGTCAGCTTCCGGCGTAGAATGGAGGAAAAGGGGAGCAGGGTTCTCCGAATCGTTAACACCAATGATATTATAACCAAGGTTCCTGGGTTTGTGGATGGTCCGGAGAAGGAAGGGATGGCACCAAATTGGCTGCTTTCGAAGACTGGGTGGGTGTACGCTGACATTGGGAGGGAGCTTCGGGTAGGCGGACGGCGGACGGCCAATGTGGTGGCTTGCCATGATCTTGGACACTACCTGCAGCTGGTGAATCAGCTTAGCGATGCTTGTCCCACAGTATCGTCGGAGGAGGAGAGGGGGCCGAGCAGATGGTGGGGGCCGGCGTTTGTAGCCGGGGATGCTTTTTGAATATAATTCTACCCTTTCAAATTCTTTCTTCATTTTTTTTTTTTTGGCGTTGAAATGTACGATTATTTATATTTGTGAATTATTATTTGTACATGGAAGTTAAAAGATGAATCATGATTTTTTGAAAAATTTGACTGTGAATCTGCCAAATAATCCCATTGTTTTTTTTTTAATTAGGAAACTATGTTTTAAAATTTATTTTAAACTAAATGCTCATATTTAATACATTGTTGGGTCTTCCTTGGAAAAAAATATTGTATCGGTACCTGGCAAGTGGATCTCGCCACCCCCATACACTGGCCAATGGCAGTGTATGGTAGCGGGGCCCACTAGTTAGGTGGCGCCTCGCCATTGGCCTGTGCACCTACGGAGTCTTGGTGCAAAATTTTTTCCTTTCATGAATAGTTATATAATCTTTCAAACATTTAAGTTCTTTAACCTAATAGTCCATTTCAAAATAGGTATTGTGTTGCAAAGTCAATGACAATATCTCTTCATTCATGATACTTGTGAAGATCATTGATAGCATTCACCTTTACAATTGAATATAAAATTCATATTCTATCATAAACTCAAAATGCCAATAAATATATCATAAATATAGAACATCGATAAACATTAAGTTGCCTGACATACTATAAACTAGATTGTATGGTGATCAAACAATAATTAAATCATTTTTAAACAACAAAAGGAACAACAGTTGAATAACAATCAAAACATGGTTGAACATCAATGGATCATGGTTGAAAATGAGTCCATGATGATTTGATCATTGCTTAAATAATTTTAAAAAATGATTGTAGTAATAATTGAAATATATTTGACCATAGATCGATCGTAGTCGTGGATGGATTGAAGCTGGTTCAATGAATATTTGATTGTTATTGGACATATTTTTTAATATTGATTATATTGTGAACAAGCAAAAATTCATTAATGTCAAAGATAAATATAATATGGTTCAATTTTAATTTGATCATTATTCAAGGATAATTCAAAGGGCATTTAACATTACTTAAAAAATGCTTCAATTATTATTTGATCATTGTTTTATTATTTTTTAAAACTTTTTAAGATGATTGAATCCTTTTTAAATCATTGTTCAAAGTTGGTCAGATCAGAATTGAAAGATTTTCATATTTTTAATGATGATTCTATCATTGTGTGATCATTATTTAATGATTATTTGAGGATGCTATGAGGATGATTCAAATCTTTTTTTTTTATCATAAGTTAATTGTTATTAAAGATTTAGTTCGAACAAAGACAAAGCCTTATTCATAGATTTTTTGATCATTTTTGAAGATGGTTTAATATTTATTTCAATATTATTTAATGAATATTATTTGAAAATGCTTCAAATATGGTTAGATCCTCATTCAATTTTTATTTAATTGTTTTTCAATCATAGTTGGATGATTATTTAAAAATTATTTGATCATTATTTGAATATGGTTCAACATTTATTTTAAGATAGTTTGCTCATTTTTTTCATCAACTTTTTTTTTTTTATATACAAAAGAGATCGATATTTGGCAGAAGACCAAATATCGATTTTCCATGCACATTGTAGCCCTATGATGAGAGCCGCACCATGTGCCTATAATTCGAGAGCCCCCGTGCCACGGTGCGATCGAACCCTTGATCTGAGGAGACTTATAGTAAACCCGCCACCAACAGGCCAAGGAATGCGACCGATATTTTGAATCAACTTTGAGCAAGGATCGATCTTCGTTTATGTTTTTATTTTATTACTAATCATGACTAGAAGATTGTTCAATTATTATTCAAAGATAGTTTTAATTATGATTCAAATATGCTTTGAATAAGTTTTGTTTATTAGTCAACCTTGGTTAAGAAAATAATTTGAAGATGGTTCAATCATGCTTTGACTACTAATTGCAAGTAATTTGATATTATTTACTCATATTTAATGTTCAGAGTAATTTACTTGAGTTGTGTTATTATATATGTAAATTTTTAATCTAATCATATTAACTAAGAGGCTTTATATCGCTCAGCTTATGCAAAAGGCTAGGAATATTGTGAAGAAATTAGCTAGAGAGTGTGAAGCTAAAAATCTCATTGTCAAAGCTAAAAGATCACATTGGGGTTAGGTTAATAAAACTTATAAAATGCAATTTGTTGGCTCACAATAGTTAGTAATAATAATTAATGATGCTGAGAATAAGGAGAAATATTTATGTACCCACGCACACAGTTTTGCTTGTGTACTCTCCGGAATAACCTCCCAATAATCCTTTATTGTACCCCAATAACCTCTCAATAAACCACCAATAACCTACCAATAACTTATGTGGTTCTACTTTCATACTTTTTAGTGTTATTCAGGAGATTTGTGTGGTTATTGGGGGTATTACTCCAATAATACCGACATAACCCCCCCCCCCCCCCAATACCCTCCGAATAACCTTTGTAAGCACGCAGAACTTTGTGCATACTTCGTACGTAAATATTTCTCAAGAATGAGCGGCAATCAATTGTGTTAAATGTCGTAATAAGAAAATATTGCGGACTTGTTGAGTTTGATTTGGTCACTAGACTACACTTCAATATAAATTTTTTGATGATAAATTACTAAAGATGAGTATAACTATTTAGTTGTTAGATAACTACTTGGCATGGAAAAATAATTTCAGATACACACACTTGAAGAGAGCTTTCTTATAATGCTCTGAGATAGATGATGTGTAGAAGGATGTACTTACTTTATAGATTGTGTTCTCCTCAATCATATAAAACTTAGTGTGATATTCATAGAGATGTTATACATTGTTGAAGATGGCAATGCAGTTTTGAATACCCATGGGATAGGTTGGCATGAGCAAATTGTGAGAGGACTACAAGGGAGCTAATACAAATGTCTATGATAATGTCATAGCATTTTGTGATTATACATATAATTTAGTTAAGTTGGTATTATTGACACATTTTTTGATAGGGTTGAGCAATAACATTATAGAAGTTCAATAGAAGAGAAAATTTTATTTTTAAGTACACTCTAAAATGAGTACTTAAGTCCTCTGAAAGTAAATTAAGGTTAAAGATTCAAGAGTTCAAGATTTAACTTTTATATCTTTTATGCTATACTTTGTGTTTTAGGTTTAGAAGCAGTTAAGATAAAGAGCACACACTTAGTAGGACTACACTAGAATAAAATAACATATCATTTCTTGCATCCCACTACAAGAATTTAGTTTTATTCCGACGACCACAATCCATTGGTTATGATAAGGAAAACCGTCGCTTTTGATGTTACCGGCAGTTTTATGCTCGTAGGTAAAAGGCTTGTTGGTAAGTCAAAAAACCGATTGATATTCTAATCGTATAAATATACCTAAGGTTATTTAAAAATTTAAGGTCGTAATTTTTTTCGACAAAAATTGAGTTGTCAGCAATCTTCGCTTCATATGATCGACTGTTAATCCGTCGGTAAGAACATATATGTCAGAAGAGTGTCACAGTCGTCGTTTTTAAAACAAGCTTAATCATCAGTTATACGTTGTTTATGCATCATTTTTTATAACCGACGGGTTAACTGACAGAAAAGTATCGCACTCGTCTATTTTTTTGATGCAGCTAAAACCTCAGTTAAGTGTCGTTAATGCATCATTTTTTATAACTAACGGGTTAACTGTGAAAAAAGTGCCGTGCCAGTCATTTTTGTGTGGCACACCTTGAATGCCAGTTATGTGTCGGCTAGAAATAGATAAAAACGTCCATCAGTTAGCCATCGGTTTTGCCTACGGTAAGTTTGAAATGCTCACATAACTAACGGAAAGCTGTCAGAAACCTGTAGCATAAGGAAAAAAATTCTTTCTTTCGTATTTAAATTACCACTCCTACTATCACGACATTTAATATACAATTCAAATCATTTACCGAAATAACCTAGCTGTCAAATAGTAATTTATCCAATCAAATAAGGAATAAAATAAAATGCATTTACTCTAAAAAATATACATCAATATTCACAGAAAAAATATATTTCCAAATGTATATAAACATAAAGAAAAAAAGAAGAAAGCTCCTCCTGGCCCTCCTCATCTATCTCTTCAATCTTATCCTCATCATCATCAGTCGTTTCCTCCTCCTTCAATGCTCTAACTGCCTTGCCACACTCCCTCATCCGCTGCCCGAGGGAATCTAACTTAGCCTTCAGCTTGCCCTCCATGTTGGCCTCCAGCTCCAACTTCATCCAAGAGAAGCAGGCCTCCATCTCGGCAGAGAATGCCACAACATGCCTACAGATCTCTTCATCTTGTGCAATAGAGGTAGAAGCTACAGATGCATTGGTGGGAGCGTCGTAGGAAAATCCCTGCGACTCGAGCCCGTAGACTCAACCTTTCTTCTTCCCTCCAACAGCCTCCCTCCACAGGTCATACTCGAAAGGATCACACAAGTGGATCGTAATACCTCAAAAACACGTGGGATCGGATCTCCTTCAGTTGTTTGAATCTCTCCTTAAAACAAAAGTAGTTACATTTAATTAGCGCTAACATGTCTTAACATCAAACTAGTAGCTCGTCAATTACTTGGGTTGCATGAGATCTATCGTCGATCTAGAACTACTCGAACTGCCTCCTGTGAGTGTGCTCATGTAAATCAATAATGGAGGACACTCCTCAAATCTCCACAGTCTGTCCATAAAATGAAATAGTTAGAATAAGACTTAGAACTATAAAAAACTTTACAAAATAATGAAATCTTATCAACCTCAGGTTGTATTCTGTATATCAGAGTGCATCAAAAGTGTGCTTGGAGGGCCTCATGCTTCCATTGTCTAACAACCTATTATGTTTTTCTTGTTCCCTAGTCTTCTGATAGTCTAGATAATCCCATGTCCTAAACAACGTGGCAAAAACATCATCTTTGACCCACAGAGGACGTTATCACGATTTTTTAATATCGCCAAACTTGTCTCACAGATAATCACTGCCCTAGTGCTAGAAGTTGCGTTGAATGTGCTCCTCGTACTCAGGGTGCCAAGAGAAATGTTTATGCAAATATTATAGGGATTATGTTCGATTGCTAAATAAGTAAATAAATAAAGACGTGCAACCATCTCGCAGTGGCCTTTAAGTAGCATTTAATAAATAATATACATGAGATATCTTTGGGTTCGAGTTGTAAATTTCAGTGAAATTTTCTTAGTTGATAAGAATCTTCCCAGTCCAATCATGCATGTGATTGGATACATGATTTTAAAGTGTACATGGGTTTGTTGCCTAGTCTCTAAGTAATTTTGTAATCATAGAAGAGTCAAGCTTAGTTTTACACATCAGTGAAGTAGAGTCCATAAGTCTGATTTTTTCTCTTTAAATCAGGTTCCAGCTCCCTAAATGTATCGACAATAGTCACCTTTAGTAATTTATTTTCTAAGTTATCATGTTGGCTCTTTGCTACAAGATAAATGCTCAATTTTAGTTATCTCCACGATCTTGTGTTGTTCACCTATAAGACATAATCTATCATAGAAATATTAGACACTTTATTATAATTAAGAGTTTCTTTAATAAATAACTTATTTTAAAGTAGGGGCCTGCCAATTTAGGAAATATGTACCCCAAAATAAAATAAACTATGTCCTTCCCATTTAAGACAAGGGAAAACTTTTTGGTAAAATATACCTTATGGTTATTGATTGGTTTTCATATTCGATATAAAGATTTCAAATATTAACTATTTTGAATAATCAAATATGACATCAAAAGTAATCTACTATCTCATGTTGTGAGGCATGCTACTGTTGTCGATCGAGATGCATCAGCAACATAAGCCTCCCATTCGAGCTGAAGTCTGTTGGGCATACATAAGTTTTTTTTTAATCATAATAATTCTAATTAAATTTAATTGAAAACTAAAATATCCGCTTTTTAAATTGTATCCCTCTATGAAAATTGTTCATTCTATTAGGGAAGTCTTATGGACCAAATATGGTGCTCCATACCTATCATGGAATGAGAACCTTAAAGTAGTTCAGGATATGTGGTTTAGAGTTTGTGGTATACTCTACTAATTGTACTTAATTTATATATATAATTTTATCAATCTATCATACTTAAATTCATTTTGTAGAAGCAATTATCATGGCGCCCTAAGCATGATGCACCCATTTGGAGGAGCTTTAAGCATAAAAGGGAGACCATCTTTATGACATGTCTGGCGAGAAATAGATGACCCATCAACTCCCTCTTTAGAATGGGGATTGATTGTTCAATGCATTCCTCAGAGTTTATCATTCTATAAACTATCAAAAGATAATAAGTGTTTTGATTGTGGGGACATGTGCATCTCCAAGCATATGGGTGGAGCGCTCTCACATATAGAGTAAAAGAGGAGGTTGATAAGAGTAAATTTGTGTACTAAATATTACTGTTAAATTAACATTTCAGTACTATTTTCTTAGCTTAATATAAAATGGAGTTGGGACAAGATCCTACCGTTGTCTAGCTACGTGTTTGTACCCATAAGAGGGAGTCAGAATATACCTAAGCTGACAAAAAATGTTAGGAAACACATATAACTGACAAGAGTAATTTGTATAATTCAAATTATTTTCAAACTTTAATTTACCTTTAGCTCTTTTTTAAATAATTTTGTAAGAACCTTCCAGTAGCTAATAATAAACCAGATAGCAAATAGATGGAACTACGATCCAGCATCATGGTCAGTCCGATTATGAGTTATGGAGAGAACCTACTAGAAGCAAAAAGAAAGGAAAGGTTTAGTATTAGGTTTTCAGGCACAAGCATACGACACTTATCACTCCTATTGCACAATTAGTCAATATACTTCCCAAGAGGACTAGGTTAGTAGGCAAGTAGTCACATTTAGAGCTAATATTGAAACATGATTTGCTACTCAACTTGTTGAGATGGATATTAAACTAGAAGAAAAAAAAAAAGGAATCAATTTCCTACGATGTCAGGCAAACATGAGATGGAAATAACTATTGGAGGAGAACATCAAGGAGGAGAAAGACAAGGGGACAGAAGAGACTCGATACTGATTTTATTTATTCTTATTTTATGAGACATTCAAACAAGTTATTCTTAGTAGATAGTTTAATGCTTTGGGTCTGTCCATTTTTATCATTTTCATGTTTAATTTGGGTTTTAATTCAAATAGTTTTAGTTTAATAACTCAATGGTTTAGTAAATTAGATTGTGTGATATATAATTGAATTTGTATATGTGTTCTAATTGCAGGAGTGAAAATTGTGATGTAAGAGAAGGCTTTTTATATACAGTTTTTAATGGCATTCTAAAGAACAAATGACAAACTATAATTTTTTCTCTTTATGAATTGACATCTACAAACCATTGGCTATTGGATCAATGGAAAATTGATGGTCATGCAATAGGCTATCAAAAAACTGACGACCTATATACCATTGATTATGAAAATTGTGAATTTAATTGAGTGAAACCCAAAATTATAAAACAATATACCTTTAGTTCGTTGTTTGGTTTTTTTATCCACTCACAGGTTTAACACCAAGTAAATTTTCCACATAAATCCCGTTTGACGGGGGATCAACAAAATCTAATCTCAACTAAATTAAGTTTCTTGATTCTTCATAGATGTCTATTAATACCTCTTAAATGTAGCATTATAACTAAGAATACTTTAATGAATTTGCTAGACATGTAGAGTTATTTTTTCTTATATATACATGTATCCATCAATTATTCTCTTAATAAATCAATGACCCACTTTTATGCTCATAATATATCATGTGAGTTAAGTTATTTATATTAAACATGCCTAGGACTCTTAAAACATAAACCTAAAACTATGAATAGGTGATGGCTAGTGCTACTTTAAATTAAATAATTACTCATTTATTCTCTAACCAAGGCTTCTATTTTAGAGAAAAGTTATTGTGAGGAAAAAAACTCTATATGTTTAGCATACTAATTATGACATTATTTTTTCGGAATTGATAAATATTTGCCCTAACAATTTGTGTTAAGTAGGAACTCTTTATCATGTAGATAGTGTCACCAATGTTTGAGTCCCTAAATGATTTGTTGAACACTTTGAAATGTTCTTAATATTTTTTCGTAGCAATATTAAAATTCTCAATAAAGTAAGGCAAAATTTAGTTTTTATGACTTAATAATTATCGGTGCATACTTTTGAGGCTTCTACATGCTAACTCATGAGACGATATTAATAAATAGATAGCGGCCAGAAGAACTTAGTTTTATTAGAAGCCCCAACACCACTAGAGGTTTATCTAAAAATGAATTCATTAAGAAATCAATGTGAAAAGAAACTATAGTGCTTATGAGACTAATAAAGCTTTTTATGAAATGTAGCCAACCTAAAAAAACATTCATACATAAAAAATGATTTCAAAGTGGGATAATTTATAATATTTTTACTTAGTAGGATCAAGTTAGAGTTTATAAGTGATAGTAATAAAATCTAAGAAGTGATTTTATTTCTCCTATGAGATAATATTCCAAAATTATGTACGACTTTTTCTTTCCTTAGTTTTTTTAAAGCTAATATAAGATGTTGGAGATGTTAGTCCCTATAAGGATTGAATAAAAGGAGGTTATCAAAGTAAAGCACTAGAATGATCTAATTAGAGCTTTAATATCATATTTATGTCTCTTCTAACTTTTCTTAGATCATTAGATTAACCAGATGACATCACAATCCATTCAAACAGTCTATCAAATAGTTCAAATGCTCTTTTTCCTTCATAGTCTAGCCCAGTTATATTCTAGTGTAATTACTCTTTAATTCTATTTTTGTGAAATAATTGTCACTATTAAGTTGGTCTAGGATATCATCAAGTCTATGTATGATAAACTTACATTTAATAGTAATCTAATTGATAGTATTGCTATCAACACACACCCTATATGTACCTTCCACCCTAGATGTCAATAAATTTGATACAATAAAAAAGTTAAGGCTTTCTTAGATTAAAGATTTTCTAATTAACTCATTAATATGTTGTTTAACTTAACATGTTCAAATGGGTTTCTTGTATAATGTGAATATTTTGGTAACTATAAACATGACCTAAAATCTATACCAAGCTGTATATCCCATAGTGAAGGAAGTCATTTTCTAAATCCTTTAAACACACTTCGAATACTCATCCAAAAGAGATAGAACCTCTATAAAAATCAAGTGTGAAATCCTTAGATGAATTAGCTGAAGGGTAAATGTGTCATGGAACTCTCTAGAAAATTATTTAAATCTAAGAATCTCAACGGAGCAAAGGTTATTGTTATGCTAGAATTCTTTAATAATAAGTAGGCTAATCATAACTATTTTAATTTTGCAAAACCTTTATTGATGTTTAAATTGTAAGTGAGATGCACTTATGTATAGGAGTTGGAATGACTTTATCAGTAGCAATGGTATATTATTTCATAACACTTCCATGTAATTTGAACATATAAGTAATTGTTATTATGAACTATAGGTATATCAAACATAAAAGGTTTACCAAAAGATATATTGATTATATCCATAAGAGGCACACCATTCAACACATGATTTTCATAACATTTCACCTTGATAGGAACCATATTTTTAGTAGTGACTAGAAGTGTTATATGACTCCTAATACTTACGTGAACAAAATTTGGATGAAGATAATTCCATTTTAGCTCTCATTAGAGCTTGGGTGGATACATCATTTATGACATTACTACCATTAATTGAAAACTTAATCTTTATTACATATTGAAGATATTTTTTCATCTCTAATTTCATATTCATTCATCTGGATAGCTTCTCATCATTATAGTTGAAATAGATGCTTAGTCATAATTCTCGAATCATTATCTAGAAGTGATGTGTCATTAACAATCATTTTTATATCCTCATCCACTTGACAATTATCCTTTTTTAAAAGTAAAATGTGGGCTCTGAAATAGTATTACATGTCTCATTTCTTGTATCAACTAAAATAATTGATATTATTATTATTATTTGAGGTAGATTCAATTGTAACTTTAGTGTTGAGAAAAGTACTACATATGGAAGATTATGATTAAAACTTTACCCTTGCTTAGAATGTGAGCTAGATATTGCTCAAGTCTTGGAGGAGAATAATAATTTTTTTTGTAACACAAGGTCAGTAGGCACGTGCTCGGACTCGTTGATTCAAAATCTATCTACGTTCAACGACATCGATTCCACGGACATCTTTTTTTCTTTTCTGCTTAGCCCATCCCAGCCAGTGTCCGCACCTACGAATTTCAGTAGGTAATATATCCCCATAGTACACAACTTATACTCATCACATATCGATATTGTTTTTGATCTCAACATGATTAGAAAGTTAGAAGCTACCTGATTTTAGCCATTTTACAGAATGTCTTCTGAAATATTATTATGTAATTGTATTCGTATTTCTAAAATGTAACACTTCTTGTTGAATTATATCCGAGATAAAAGAAATAAATAGAGGGCTGAAGAATTAGTTCAAGATATCCAATCATTTATATCTTTTAGCACACTAATGAAATCATAATCTCTCTTTAAGCTCTATTTCTCTCTGTTCCACTTTTCTCTTAAGCTTTATCTAAACATATTATTACAGTTTGTCATCATCCATTAAAAAATATGAATCAAACTCTCTCTCTCTCTCTCTCTCTCTCTCTACTTTATATTTTATATTCTCTCTCCTTGTAAGAAATACATTAAAAATATGTAGGTCATTCAAATTGTCTCATGGCCAGTGCATAAATAAACTCAAAAATTAAAATATCTTACACAAAAATGGGAAAAAAGTTGGAAGACAACACCTTGAAGCTTTTCCTCAGCGAGTATCATTTGGCTTTTAATGGTCAAATAATATTGAGAACCTTCGTTTGTCTCAAGTACAAGTCCTTGCGCCCTGGTGCTAACCATCCACAGCCACAACTTAGAGACCCCAAACTCTTCATTAAGCTCAGTTCAGAGCTGTAAAATATAGCCAGACCTAAGCCAAAAATATAGCAAGGCCATGTCAAGCTCAGGGAAGGCCCACTGTCAATTCGACTCTTAAAATTGCATGACCTTCTTCCCATTCAGGCATTTTAACGAACGCCTACCCGCATCCACTATTTCCAGGTGAAAGCAAAAGCACAAATTTGGGCTACCGCAAGCGTGCCGCCAACAAGGATTGGCTTTTCTATTGTTTCGCCGCCAGAAGTGTTCATTCGATAGACTCACTGTAGCTAGCACAATCTCCACATTCTTCATGCTGAATACATATCTTAAACGTGAAAGAAGCAGATGTTAAACAACACATGTTTTGTATTGATAACATGCATGCAGATTTTTTATAACTCTCACTTAAATTGATAACTAATGTTCTAAATAATTACCACAATCTCCACATTCTTCAAACTGATTCGTTTGGAAGAGAAATAAGCCATATATTCACGTGTTTAATGTCCCTTGCTAGGCTAAAAACATTGTTCTGGCTGTGTTGAAAATGTAATGTTTGTTTACGTCCGCCATTTTTTATCGTACCAAATCACCTGTCAATTATCAGAATAAATTAAATAATTTCAGCTAGGAAGGCAAAGAAACTAATCTGAACTAATGGAAAGTCATAATTTTTGCATTTTGCTTGCCCAGCTAAACTGGAATCATCTTAATTATATTCCAGTAGAACTACTTGTTGCTCTTTTAGGAGAAAAGCAACATGCCAAGCAGAAAGTACCAAAATAATTTGCCCACAAGTGGATGAAATGCGAGGCCAGAAATATATAAATATACATATATATACATACATACATACATATATATATATATATATATATATATATATATATATATATATATATATATATATATATATATGTATGTATGTATATGTATGTATATATATGTATGTATGTATGTATGTATGTATGCATCAATATATACATATTCCCTCATAAAAATGAAGAATGGATCCAGAGAAGAATTAAAGAAATTTACATTTTGTCATTTTTATGGAACTTAGATTTTGATTGTATAGTTTTATGTCTGAATTATTAAGTTTGGTTCATCCCTGGAGTAGAAATTGCTTTTAAAGAAAGAGATGGTAAGATGCACCTTTGTCAAAGGATCTAGCACTCAATTAAAAACTAAACCAAATTATGTTCCTGCAATAATTATTGAGAACTAAAGCTTCTTATTTTGGGAGAAGTCTGAACCTATTGTGTATAACAACGCTTCAAAGCTTCATGCAGAATGTCATGATTCAGCCCAAATAATCCCACCATTGATTCAACCACGCTGACGTTCTATATCAAAAACTTGTTTAGTAACAATGATGACCTATGAATGCTTTCATAAATGATTTATAGAAAATAATATTTCATCATAGCTTGGACGTAACTATACACTTTAGATTTGTAGTTAAATAGATTAGCACTTCTTCGAATGGGTTTAATCCCATTTAGTGTATGGAACTGTATGAGTTGTAACATCTTTGGTATGTTTAAAAGTGACGCATTTGGGCTAGATTAAAATTTTCTCGTAAGTTTCACTGGTGAAAGAACCTTCTTGAGGAAAAGGGTTATTACCCAATGCAAATATCCTTTGTAGAGAACCTTTGGACTTTTTTTTTTTTTTTTTTTGATAATCCTCAGGGTTAATACTATCAATGATAGATTGTTTAATATGTTGAAGCTGAAGCTTTCTCATATAAATATTCTCACAGGTCAATTGGACTTCGAGCTATTGTTAAATTTATGACATGACATCCTCTTCCCCCATGACAGAAAGCATCACCTCTAATGTTTGGATTAGAGGAAGGCATTTTGTACCGAAGGGGGTGATCCACTCCTGAAGATCTCTGCAAGAATTTATGCATTAAAAATCAGGCAGAGAATTTGAACTTCTTTTAATATATTCAATGTCAAAGTCAATATTTTTTTGTAAAATAAATTTTGAAGATGGTAACATTTCTTTTTCAATAGTGGAATACAACTCTTTAGTAGGATTCCACTTTCGAGAAGTAAAAGGGATTAATTATTTCTTTTTGAATGAATTCAGTTGTTTTAGGATGCCACCATATCCTAAATTAGAAGCATGGATTTTGACTATTTTAAGAAAACTAGGATTAGCAAAAGTTAAACATGGGATATTTTTAACCCTTTGTTTAATTATTCTTACCGCCATGGTATGGATAATAGTCTATAAAGGTGGATTTTTTTTCTTTAATCGTTCAAATAACAAAGCAGCAACAAGTGAAGTGCTAAATAAAAAGTTGTTACATAGTTAAGAGCCTCAAGTAAATATTATTTCCAGTTTTTATAAAAAAAATGATGAAAAATCGAGCTTTTACATACATAGCAACTTTCATATTTACCTATCTCATACTTAAACTCTCATAATTACAAATATCATATGAAAAGTAGGACTCATTATCACCTCTTAATAGTTAAATCCATCTATTTATTCATAGGTAAAGTGCTATGTGTGTAAAAATGAAAGTTTAGGTGTGAGATAGTTAAATCCATAAGAATTGGGTGCTATTTATTTAATTTTCCGAAAATTTCATCTACAAACTCAATACTTCAATTAATAGGAATAGTAGATGCATTGGACATATTATATAAAAAAAATATCTAATTTAGTCAGCAATAATATAATTTTTGGGACTGAAATGAAAAATCTAGCTTGCTGAATTATCCATTTAAAAATTTATAAATGTAATACATGAGATTTGTGTGTTTGTATGATTTATATCTAAATGTGTAAATCAATATTATGATGCATATGGATTTTCATAGCTTGAGATCACGGATGTTTAACATATTTTTCCCAGAAAGAAAAAGACACATTAACAAATTCTTGAATGATGATGAGGAATTTGTGTAGGTGGCAACGTAGTTGGTCATTTAACTTTCAAAAAGCAAGTTCCAATGGTCATTTGCAAAACACAAGAATCAAGCATACCTAACACCTGAAAAAGTGAAGCAGGATCTATATTGTACGACATTTAAACCAAATTATTGGTACTGGACTTCACATGGTGAGTTTAAACCAGATATTCAATATGATATCCTATAACTGAACATGATTCTGGAGTGTATGAGGAAATGATTGGTGATGCTTGCAGGGCTCATTTATTTGGGAATTTTTTGCCGCCAAATTGAAAGTGATTGATTTTTAAAATATAATTTAGATTTAATTTAAAATAGTAGGGTATATGTCTTTTTGAAAATAATAATTTTTAAATTTTAAAAATTAAGATAAGGTACCAGACATTCAATAGTTTGGATTAAACGAGCACAACACCGCAAGTAATGCATCTGTTCTGAAGCTTGGACATATCACTTGAATAATGAAGCTCGATTAAATAAACTAAAGACTCTATGATACCTGTTCGGTCTGCAAAACTATTTTTTTTATAAGCCGACAAGTTCTCCTATTTAATAGAAAAGATTAAATAGGGTTTATATTACCTATATTTTAAAGTTCCTTATAGAGGCAAGCCCTTGTAGTTAATTACATCAAAAATGACCGAAGCCACACAAGAAAAACTCTCGATAAAGATCAGTGGTTTTGCTCTCAAGAATTCTAAAGTTTAAAGTTTTCAAGGATGGACTTGGAAAATATCAAATGGGATTGGTGCTAATAGGAACAATTGTTTTCAAGACTCTAAAGGAACGAAGAAGTAGGGGATGTGACGGGCATTTAGGGGACACTCAAATAACCTCCTAACTATCCTATTGTGTGGATTTAATTTTGATGAGAAGAATATTTAATGTTTCTTTCTACCAATTTTTTATCCAGGGCTTACATCTGCATGATATCGATCACTCAGACAATCTGAAAGATAGGAGGATTTATGTCATAATGAATGACAACCTCGGAAATCTAAGACGAGTTAGAGCTTATATTGCACGGGTGCAAAGGGCTAAAAGATAAAATGAGAATTTTTGTGGCACTAGGCAAAGTACCTCAAAATTCTATGGCTTGTTGTTTATTTCTAAGGAAGATTTGCTATTGCAGATCATTGCTTCTCCGTCGTGCTGTCGATAGCGTATGCTTCAAGCTCCTCGTCGCAGCAGCTTTTAGTTTTATAAATGTCGAATAGCAGAGATGAGAAAAGTATCGTATTCTAGAGATCAAGTTTTGTTTTTTTATCATTAGGTGTCTTAATTAAGGGGGAGTTTAAGTTGATTATAGTGACATTGGTTAGTTTCCCATGGTTTCCCCATTCCAGCATCACTGTTTTCTCTGGATTCACTTAGTCTAGATGAATTTACTAAACTCAAATGAATGAGTTCCATAAGTTCATCCAAACCATGGGAAATCACGTTAGCATCTGTAGGTTACCGCCTCCGAGGAATTCTCGAACATCCGATATAGACGTTTTAATTTAATTGAAAATATTTTTTTTTTGTTTTTTTTGTGATTAAATTTTGAGTTATTTTATATTTTGATTGTTGTGAATTATTTTTTTTTTGTTTTTGTTTTTATGGCTATCCTAGGAGTTTTAGTTTTGAAATACAAGTTTGGTTTTGTTGTTTTAACAGTTAAAACATGTATGACATAGAAGATGTTGTATAACATTTAAATAAAGCAGTATAAATTGTAATAAATATAAATGCATATTTGACAGTCTTCGAGTACATCCGCTGAAGTGTTAGCATTCAAAGCAGGTATAAAAGCAATTAAAATTTCAATGGGTTAAATTCAACGAGGGAACCTATTTCATAACTTGGTGGGTCTCTAAGGGATGTTAAGGATGATTTTCTTGAGCATAGAATAATGAAAATTGCCATCCGATTAAGGAAATGTTCAGGTCATAACCTTGAACATCTTTTCAAAACTTTTGGGATCATTTCGAGCTCATTTAGTTTCATTGTTTAGTTCAATTAACCACCCATGTGTAAAGGTTTATTAATGAATGGCTTAATTCTTGCTCAGTGAACTTAGATGTTTTGATCATCCCTTGAATGGGGTAACATTCATTTGGAATTTTATTTATGAGTTATGTGAGTGGAATCCTTTAAGGGCAAATTGAATTATTAGGGAACTTAGCAAATCTGACTATGGTTGGGCTAGTGATGTTTTCAAAAGTATTTGTGAATGATTGGATTTTCTTTTCTAAACCTTATTAATCATATTTAGGATTAAACTTGATTCACTACCTAGCCCTGAAGCTCTTATGGGTAGATTTGTAATTTAAGGGGATGTTAGGTTAAGTAACGCTTTATCTTTATTAAAGGTGTCATTATTATCAAACCATTGATTAGGGGCTTTATATTAGAGTTTTAAAATATCCCTAGATCAAGACCCTTTACTTTAGGATCACCAAATTTGATTAATTGCCAAATTATAATAATTTAAGAAATTAAAACCTTACCCTTAGTGTGGAAAAGTGGTAAGTTGGTTTCAACCTATTAACCCGTTATGTTTCAATCATCTTAAGAAGGTCAATAAAGATCGTTCATTGCCCATTTACCCTTTGATTAGGCCAAAAGGTTAATTAAAGCTTAAATTCCATAATTACCTTTTTGTCCTTAAGGATTTAAAGCCTCATAATTCATTAATTTAGACTCAAATAAATTGGAAAATTTTATGTTACCTCAATCATGGGTTGATTAAAACATCAGAGAAGAAGATATGATTTTTTTTTTAATTTATTTAAATTTTATTAGTATTTTAGAGCAAAAATTAGGATTTTAAATATTGATTTAAAAACTTAGCTAAAGTAAATTATCTATTTTTAAGAAAATTATTAAAGATTCATCTAGGTTAGATGACCATTTGGACATAGTATCATGATTTTCTGAGTTTTAGTTTAATTATTATAACTTTTTTGTTTTGAGTATTAATTAAATATAAAATATTATTTAAATGAAAATTAAGTTTTATATTTTTCAGAAATCTCCCTAAGTTTAAGGAATCCATAGAAACAAATTTCATATTTTTGTGATTTTATTTAGTTATTTATTGGAATTATTTTAATGCAAAATTAAGGAAAATTCATTTTAAGCCTTTAAAATTCACTTTAAGCCTTTTAAAAAATTTATAACTTTATTTTTAAAATTAAGAAAAATATTTTAATTATTCCTAAGTGATCAAGAAGTAATTTAGAATATTTTTTATACATTTTAATATTTTAGTGATTTTTATAATATTTTAATTATTTTAATTATTTAAAAATTAAAAAATAGCTTAAAAGTGAACTATTTACAATAACTTCAATTTTATTTTTCTTAAATTCCTCTGGTCACAAAAAACCAAAACCAATTTTTGAAATTTTTTTAATTTTATTTTAATTATTATAAATATTTTAATGCAAAAATCTCATTTTGCCTAGAAAATCAAGTTTAGTAATCGAATCAATCCATATTGAGTTTAAATTTTTATGGGGAGTTCCTCTAACCATTTCATTTAGTGTGGATTAATTTTTGTGATTTTTCTGTTTATATTTTAATTATATTATTTTTCTGTTATTTTAATGAGTTAAATACACAAAGTGACATTTTTAATCAATAAAATCCATTTTATAATTTTCTTATGGTCCTCTAACCCTAATGAACCTATCAAAGCAAATTTTACATTTTTTTATTTATCTTTTAATTATTATGAATTTTTAATTGGACAGAGGTAGTTTAACTTAAAAAATAGGGATTTCATACCAGAGATGCCTTTTGACTTTAGAAAAATTAGAGGATACCCTTATTAACATGAGTAATCAACCCCTAAACTTTCAAGCCATGGTGATTAACATTTACTTAATTAATGCTAAAACATCTCAGGGGTTATTTAATTAATTAAAAATTAAATACATGTCAAATAAATTTAATTTTTGTTTCACATTATTCTCCTCTGTTAACTGAGTAAGAGTATTTTTTATTTTATTTTTATGAATTTTCTACTCCAAGATATGGATTTTTAAAGTTTACAAAATTTAATAAATCAATTTAATCCATAATTTCCCACTTAAACAGCTCAGCGCTGACTCAACCTCGGCAGCCCCGAATGTACGCATGTCGCCCTCTGGTTGGACGCCTCCATATGATTCACATATCATACGACCCGCATTTCACGTCTCGTTCTTTTATCTGGCTCCATCCTAACCGTCCATCTGATACACGCGCAGTTAGACAGCTCTCCTCCTTCATCCCCAACTGGTGTAGCCCGTAGACCACATGTTTTCTAAACCTAATTTCTCCTTAGATTCTCAACTAAATCACGGGGTTGGATCCTAAATCTTCATCTAAGTGAGGCGAACCTATCTATATGGTTAATCAATTATGGATTGCAAGTTTTTTTCACAAAGTTTCAAATAAAGCTCAAATTTGGGAATTTTGATGCATACCTTTGTCTGAGAGGGGAGGCCTCAATCAGAAGCACTATAAATGTTCGTTGTGAACTTGCGAAGCTCCTCCAAGTGCTAATTTGAGCTCTCTAGAGGTATATATATGAAAGTGTTCAGAGGGTGATTCGGGCTTGATCCAACACTAATGCAGAGGACTGAACAGTGGGGGATTTTGATGGGGAACTTCCTCGTTTGCTCTGGGGAAGCTTAGGAGCGGTTCAATTTGGGGATTGACTGAGTTTTCAAGGATGTCTTGTTTTTGGCCTGATTTTAGGCTCTGAAATTCAGATTAGGAAGAGGCAATGAAGGCTAGAAAATGGTGGGGTTGAGCTTCTTTGGGCTGTGGGAATGATTTGGGACAAATTTGACAGAGTTTGATTAGGTTTTGATGCGTCACCGTTTGGCCGTGGAGGGTGGCTCTTCTTATAGACATGTCCATTGCTATCCTCAATGCAAGCTGAGGTTATAGAGAGTCTGCTTAGGTGGGAGGGAAGAAGTGCTCCAATGACCAATAAGGCTTAGCCAGCTCATATGGGTTCAATTTTGGGTTTAAGTCATGTTAGGTCTCTCGGGTTGGTGTTTTCCTGTGGCTGAGGTGGTTGGTCGGTCAGGGTCAGGTCACCTCCAATCTCAGGTGAGCCAGAGAGGTTGAGTGGTGGAGTCAATTTGGATTTATGGAGGCTCCAAGGTGAAGATTCAATGGAGATTTGAAATTTGGGCAAAGTGGCTAGGCTTGGGTTTAACCCCTTGGTTACTTGGCTAAATCAAGTCTCAAAATGGTTAGAACAGTTCCTAAGATCCTAAAGTGGATTTTGGTGAAGTCAAATGGTTGGTTTGGGGGTTTTGGCAAGAGTTTAAATGCCTCGTACATGGGTTAAATCCAAGTGAGTGGGAAAGAGGGAGTGGTCACCTCCCTTTGACATTTTTAGAAAAATTAACTTTAGAATGCCCATGGAAAGCTCCATGAGTCATTCCATGCCATGTATGAGCCCATGGAAAAGTTTCATACAAATGGTATTTAGGATTTCATGACTTTGAAATGAGGAAGGTCAACATGCCTAATTTTGATAAAGTGCCATGTAAATGTATTGTATGATTCATTTGATTCCTTGATGGTGTAATTTAAATACCATGGGATGAGGAGGATTAATCATTTGTCATGTGGGCTCAAATTCGACTTTTAGAATTGATGCCATGGGCTTTTAAAAATGCATAAAGGGGATGAGCTTTTAAGTATGCACATGATGATTTAGATTTTTGAAAATTATTATGGAATGATCAAATTGGATTCAAATTGGTTGAAATTGGATTTAGACATGTTGCAATTTTATGTGAATTTGAAATTGGGGTGTTTTGATTGGTCATGAAGTTCAACTTTGGAACTTTGAATTTTAGGTCAAAATCGCGGTATTTGGTTTTGAGCTTGTAATTGGCTTCAATTGGGTTTGATTTTGGTTTTAATTAGGTGTGGGAATATTGAATTTTGATTGGTTATATGAAATTGAGGGACATTGGATTGATTGTGAAGTCAAATTTGGTGGATTTTGAATTTTGGGGCAAAATTGGGGATTTTTGTTTAAAAGTGAACTTAGGGTTTATGGTTAGTTCGATTGGGCTTCAAATTGGTTTAGATTGGAATTGGACAAGTTGAATTAGGGTTTATAATTGAAATTGAGGAAATTTGGAGTCATTGTGGTGGAATTTGGAGTTGATTTGGGGATTTGGCAATTTAGGGGTAAATTTGGGATTTTGGTCACATTTGGATAATTTGGTAAAATTTGGTAAATTAGTGACATTGGGTGATGTGGGGAAGTTTTAAATGATTTTTAAGATTAAATTGGGTGAAATTTGAATTTTTGCAATTTTGGGTATTTTGGGGTATTTTAGTAATTTAGCCCATTTTGATAGTTTTGAATGATTTTGGGCCAATTGTTGGTTTAAAATGATTTGGGTATGGTTTTGGAACAAATTTCGAGTTTTTGGTAAATTTTGAGAATATTTTTTTGATAATTAGGATCTAGAATGGAATAAGGGTTTAAGGGAATTCGATTATGGCTCTTAGCCATGCCTAACCACATTGGAACCAAGCCTAACCAAATGGAAACCTCTTTATAAACCTTCACATATTGATCCTACCTATCTTGATCAAAGACTAGAGGCTTGGGACCACCCATGAGAGTTTCTTAAAGGGGTAGAGGGGAATTAGTTTAGGGTTCTGAGATAAGTTGGGAATTCAAAAGGATTACGGGTATGTGCTTAAGACTAAGCCTTAGTCAGCAAGAGTTTCCCTAAGTTCAATTGGTCCTATGGGAACTCATCGCTGAACCTCCACATGTTGGTCTTCAACCTTCCAAGTTGTTTGGAGTTTTGTAACCATCTATTTAGGGTTTCAAGAAATGCTTGGAAGTTGTTTAAATTTATAGGTGGTGGGCTCCATCTGTAATCCTCTAAGATAATGAAGGAGAAGCCCTATGGCTAGATCTTAATCACTAAGAGGAAGTTTAGACCTCAAAAAAAATGAGGTCAACAGGAGTATACTTGTTCTTGAAAAAAAAACAGAACAAAGAAGCGCAATAATTCTATGAATTATTAATTGAAGCTCAACAACCTTTACGGGAAGGATGTACTAGGGCTGTCAAAATGGCTCGTTGTTCGCAATCAGCTCGTGTTTGGTTTGTTAAGAAGCTTGTTTTTAGCTTATTCGTTAAGTTAACAAAGATTTGTTTGTTCGTGTTCGGCTCATTTTTTATCATGAACACAGATTGATGAATAGTATTTTTAAAAATTTTAATTGACTTCAAGGCTACAAATATTTATAATCAATTAAAATTATTAATTAAAATAATAGAATAAAAATTATTAAATTAGATTCAAATGATGTTTTAATATAAACAATAATTTTTAAATATTTCCCCAATCCTTAACATCTTATGGGTACGTAATTAGGTTTGTCAAAGCAACTCTTTGTTCGTGAACGGCTCGTGTTCGGCTCGTGTTTAGCTCACTAAGCAAACGAGCGAAACACAAACACACTTTTTGAGCTCGAAATATAAACAAGCCGAACACAAGTTGAGTCTGGCTCACTCGTGTTCGACTCATTTATACCCCTAGGATGTACTATGCATATGGAATTATTAGTGACACTGATAATGTTGTGTATCAAATCTAATTTCAATGTGTCCATAGAATGCTTCAATCACATTGCAGCATTTTTAAAGTAAATGAAATCTATAGAGAATTTAGTTCCAAATTATTTGTATAGAACTCAAAAGTTAGTATGGATGGTTACTATCTTAAAAGATAGATTGTTGTGCTAACAGATACATATTATAATACAATAATGATGCAGTGAAAATGAAATGCAAACTTTATGGTATTGTTAGTTCAAACCAAGGGAGTGAAAGAGTAAAAAAGAGAAAAATATTTTGTACAAGTGTCACTTCATACTTTCTGCTCGTATCACAACTTCAGTGACTCTTCGCTTCTATACTCACACCTTCGCACAAGACATGGCATAGTACTAGATATGTTGATGCTAATTCTATGAGTCGTCCACAATTAGTGAAGCCAGAAATCATTTCGAATGCATAGATCTCAACCACGCAATAGTAGGCTTGACTTATTTATGGATGGTTTCACACCATATAATCACACCGCAACACTCTATTTATGTTATCATCATGCTAAAAAACTTGCCCCCAAATAGTTTTTATTTTCAATGTTGATCATCCCAGGTCAACATAGCCCAAAGAGTAAAATTTGTCTATTTACACTCTGATAGATGAGCTTCAGCTTTTGTTAGAAACAAGCGTTCTTACTTATGTTATCGCTACAAAATGAAATTTTCTACTTGAAATTGTTCTTATGTAGATGATTAGTGATTTATTGGCTTACGAAATGTTATATAATTGGATAATAGATGGAAAATTAGCTTGTCCTTACTAAATAGATATGTCAAAAGTATTTACTTTAAAGAATGGAAGAAATATTCCTGGTTCAATTGTCATCGATGGTTCTTAGCCATGATCACCTTGAATGAATAGAGATGCTCTTTTTAAAAATAGAGTTGAATGATCAAGTCCACTCTCACAGATAAATTAAGCCGATTTGTTGCAGATGATCAATAAAGTATCAAAGATTACTGAGAGACAAGAACGAATCTCAAATTGTTTACTATATTTTAGGGTTACAAATAATTGGATGAAGCAGAGTATTTTTTTTGGATGTTCCATACGGTAGGACAAATCTAATTAGACATAATCTTGTTGTTATGCATATAGAGAGGAAATTTTTTGAAAATATCTTCAATAATGTGATGGACATCAAGGGTAAAATAAAAGATAATTTCAAAGCATGATTGAACCTAAAGGAGTATTATAAGAAAAGGCAGTTAATACATAAAGAGACAAATACAGGTAAACAGATAAAGCCCAAAGGTAAATATTGTCTCACATTGGAACAATGAAAAACAATCTTGTAGTAGATGCATTATCTAAAGTTTTTCAATTATTCCAACCCGTCAAGCTAGTTAGGTTTATTACTTTCGATACACTGGTCAACCAAGGGATGAACATGATTGAGTTGTTATTAGCATAGAATTTTTATGACCCAAATACGGCATGGCTCTGTGATTTTGTGGGAGCATGTGGTGCTCACGTGTTCACTCCCGTAGCTTAATGAATCTGTTTGGAAATTACTAGATGCAAGTCGTTCCGGACTAGGGTCACCCTGTCCTAGTCATGCCCGATAGCGAATTTCACCGATTCGTGTCATTGCCCTATTCTAAAGAAATTTGAACAATCATTCTGAGGCATGTATGGTTTTATCCAATCATTAAAAGCTTTCCATGTAATGAAATGTGTTTAATGGACCCTCAGAGTGAAAAATGGTCTATGAGGGTCAGGCGTGACCATGCCCCGAATTCTCAAATATGCTACAAATAAATTTGATTTTTTTATTTGAAAAATTATTATGTGTATGAAGTTATATTAGGGTAATAAAATTTTAAATATAGAAATGTGTAAGAAAATTTGGTTAAAACTTTATAGTGATTAAGAAAAGTTTGAAGTCAAAAATTTTTCTTAGTGAAGAGATGTGAAATATGGTGTAACTATCTTTAGTAGAAAAAATTGTACTTTTGAAAAATATAGAAGAATTAGACTTTTATTTTTCAATACTTAAATTTCTTTAATTAAAAGTAATTTTCAAAAAGTATTATTATATTTTTAAGTAAAGGATATATATCAGGCCATTGCTTTAGGAAAGGAAGAGTGGAATTCAAAATCATTAAGGGTCTATCCAGAAATAGTAATCCTTGCCACAAAAAAAGGAAGAAAAAAGGGAAAAGAAAAAGAACATGAAAAAAAGTGATGTATAGTATGTGAGGAGAAGCTTGAGGATTAGTGCCTAATAAAAAATTTGTTCCACATATGATCTTTTTAAGTGCATAAGATTTGAGAAACTCCTAAGCTTAAGGATATAATATAGCGAGTGTAATTATTTTTAATGAAAATTTTAAGTAAAGAAGATAGTATGCTTAAACTCTATATTTGAAAAATTTACAAGTATTTCTGAATTAGATAGGAGCTCATATTTTCTTACTTTTTCACTTTAGAAAATTTCTAAACTTTAAATTGATCTCATTTACTAAAGTATTTAAATTGATCTCATTTCACTAAAGTTTTTTCTAAATTGGAATAGTGCATTTCTAGAACAAAATTTTAGAATCTCCTAAAAAAACTCATTCACATAATTTGCCTATGTTGGTTTTGAAAGATTGTTGTGTCACTTGAGGATAAATAACATTTTACGTTTGGGAGTATTTGATATACCTAAATATTTTTTATGCACATTTTTATATCTATTTTTATCATATTGCACTTTAATGGAAGGTATTTTTGTGATACCAAAAATCTAAACTTTTGAACCCCTTTGCCCCTAAACTCCACCAAGTGACCAAATTACCCCTAAAACCCTAATTTTGCCCAAAATTCCCAAAATCAACCAAAATTATCAAAATACCTCAAAACTCATCCCAAAACATCCCTCACCACTCAAAATACCCAAAAGACCTCAAATTTACCAAAATTTCCAAGATAGCCCCCAAATCCCCAAAATTACCAAAATGCCCCTATTAGCCAAAAAATTCAAAAAATTCCCAAAAATTCCCAAAACCCCCCAAATATTCTCAATTTAATTTTGAACCACTACATTGACCCAATTTAACCAAATTGAACCATGTTTACCAAAAGGCCCAAAATGCCTCTTAAGGTGCAAAATGCATAAATTACCTCCAATGTCTACCAAATTGAACTCAATTCCCCACAATTAAAGTTCCAAACTTTAATTCAACATTCTCAATCCCAATTGAAACCAAATCCAAGCTCAATTTGACCCACTTTTGAATCCAAATTGAACCCAAACCACAAGCCCCAATTAAGACCATGTGATCAAATCTCCCCAAATTGAACCCAATGTCAATCAATTTACCCCAATTTTAATATCCAAAATCCTTCATAACATTCCTCTACACCAAACTGAACAATAAATTGCCCCCAATTATAGCCCAAACCTCACCCAAGTCCAGCCAAACCTAAAATCGTCAAAATTTCCCCAAATGTGCCTCATGTCCAAAATCCATCAAATTGAATGCCCTAACCCTATAATATCCAACCGATTTTTTGTCAAGAACTCTACAATACATCCCCCTAGACCATTTGAAACCATCAATTGGCCTTTGGCCCCACTCTAGCCTAACTTTAACCCAAGCTAACCCAACATGCCCAAAATTGACCAAACACCAAAATCAAGCCAAATTGATCCCTCAAACCTATTCAAAACCACCCCAATCCTCTCCTAAACACTTTATGATAATCATAACAATCAACTAGACCTAACCCATGCTTGAACCCAACCTAGCTTAACTTGAACCCACATGGTCCTAAATTGAACCCATGAGCTAAATTGACCAAACCTAGCCAAATTGATCAAACTAAGCTCATCATAGCCAACCATTAGACACTTAGGACTGAGCTAGATCCACCTAGCCCACTCTAGTGGAGCCATGGAAAAAGGTTCCAATGATTTAAGGGATCCCCACTCATAAATGGGCAAAACTTAAAGAGATTTGTAATGAGAACTTAACCAATTAAGCTCACCCCACTTATGACCTGCCCTTTAGCTCACCTGACCACTAGCCACCTCCCCTGGCCTAGTTGGCCAGCCTAGTCACCGAAGGAGGAAAAACCGAGAGCCACCTCCCATGGACAAAACCCAAATTGACCCATCCATGTTGTCTCACCCTGATTGGTTAATTGCTCCTTACTGCCCTCCACCTATGCATTTAAACTCACCCAAATACCAGCCAAGGCAGCCCCTCTAAGCTCCTCTATTTAAACCACCATCCTTGACGGTCAAAGAGGTAGTGTGCATAAAATTTAGGGGAAACTTTAACAATTTTTTCCCAAAGTTAATTGCAACCTCCCTAAGCTCATCCTAGCCACTCCCCTGCCATATCCCACACTGCCTGAGCTCAATATTGAGGCTCAAAACCTTGCCATAACCAGGACACATTCCATTACTGCTCTAAACTGAACCAAAATAAAATTACTGCACCCACACCATTCCAAAATTGAAAGAAGAAGTTCCTCCATGAAAGCCCCATCACAAAGAGCCTCTACCTCAGACTTTGATCAACACCTGAAATCGGGTCTAGTCGAATTTGGGTCCAGGTACAAAAGGCTTCATCTGGAGATTTGTAGGGATCAATCAAAGCTGCTACAACCATCTGATCAAGGCCTCCCCTCTCAGATAATGGTATTGAACTCTCTCAACCTCCCGAGCTTATCTAGATTATCCATGCACATTAGGTTTATTTCAGGCAAGGTTAGCCGTATAGATACGTTCGTCTAGGTCAGATGAGTCCATATAAACAAATCTTAAACGATTTGGTTGAGTCTAGCTCGAGATCTTAGGGATAGAAGGTGGAAGGATTACATGATGAACCAATTAGGGACGAAGACCAGGAGCCGTTGAATCGCGCATGTAACGTTTAACGGGCTAGGATTGCGTCGGACGGAGGATCTATACATAAAGCGCTCGCTAAATCAAATAGCAGCGCCTAACCAGAGCACGCCGCGTAGCGCTTTGATGCGCCGTAGGTTGTCAGGGTGCTGAGTCGGATAAGTAGGAAATTAAATATATTTTGATTTATTTAAATCAGTCCACCTTTAAAAATCCATAACTTGGTGTAGGAAAATCATAAAAATAAAAGAAAAATACCCTCTTGCTCAGCGAACGAAGGAGAGCAACGTGGAATTGGATTCAAGATTATTTGGTTTAAATCTTATTTTTAATTAATTAAATACAGTATTCTTTATTTCAATTCTCCATTTGTATGTACATTTCACGATGGCATGAAACTCAGGGATTTTGTTCTCTCTGTCATGAGGGATCTTCCCTGATTTTTTCAAAGTCAAGGGAGATCTCTATTTTTCAAGTTGTAGGTGTTTGTTTTAGTATAAAAATTAAAATAATTAAAATATTGATGATAAAATCCAAAGTAAATTTTGGTAAGTTCAGTGTGAATAGGGGAACATTAGAAAAATATAAAATGGATTTAATTCACTAAGCATAACCCTAATTGTAATTAAGCCTTAGATTTTAAAGAAAAATAATTTGGACTAAATATAAATGAAAATAACGTAAAAATCATTCTCTATTGTAATTTAAAGTCAGAGAAACTTACCATAAAATTTTCAATTCAATTGAAGTTAAATTTAAAAACTTAAATGAATTTTCCAAGCTAAGAAATACTTTGACATTTATATAATTATCATAATTAAAATACACTTCAAAAAATCACCAAATTAATTTTGGGAGTTCTCTGTGATCAGAGGAGTCCTTGAAAAATAAAATTATAATTAAAATAAATTTTTCATTTTTTAACATTATTTTAACATTTAAATAATTAAAAATTAATAAAAATCACAAAGTTCATAAAATTGATAAAAAAAATGTTCTAAATTGCCTCCTGATCATTTGGAAATAATTGGAGTAATTTTTCTTACTCTCTAAATAAAGATATTAAATTTTAAGGGTAAAATTGACTTTCCCTAATTTCTCATTAAAATAACTCTAATAATTTAATATAAATCACAAAAATATGAAATTTGGTTCTCCGGATTCTCTGACCTCAGAGAAATTTATAAAAAATATAAAACACAAATTTTCAAATAAATAATATTTTATATATAATTAATACTCTAAAAATTTAAATAATTATAATAATTAAATTAAAATTCAAAAAAACATGAAAATTTGTCCAAATAATTCTCTAGTCTATGTGAACCTCCAATAATTTTCTTCTTTATATATATTTTATTTTTACTAAGTTATTGAATTTTCTTTAAATTACTATTTTGCATAAAAATAATTATGTAAATTAATTTCAATTAAGAAAAATCACATTTCTCCTCTAATGCTTTAATTGACTCATGGGTAGGGTACCATAAAATTTTCAAAATCATTTGCATTAAATTTGATAAATTATAAAGTGTTAGGTCCTTAGAGGCAAAATTGTAAATTTTAATAATTTTGCCTTAATTTATATTTAAGTCCAACCAAAGTGGGAAATGGCCATAATTGAGATATTTAGATGATTGAAACATAAGGGGATAATTGGTAGAAACTAACTTCACCTTTATCACAGAAAATATAAATTTGTAATTTTCTTAATTGTTTTAATTTGGGAGATAATCAAAATTAAATGTTCCCTGGGTTAGGGTTTTGACATTGGAAGCTAATAATTCACCAATCTAGTACCCCTAGTTTGTGTTTAATGATAAATTCAATACTTTAATAAGAATCACACTCACATGTTTAACTTTTCCCAAAATTGCAAATATGTCCATTAAATCTTAAGGGCTTGGTAGTGAGCTAGGCTTAATCAAATTTTACTAATATGGATTAGAATAGATGATAAGATTAATTGTAAATATAATTGAAACACTACAAGCCCAACCTTAAAAATCAAATTGGCTAAGCTCCTTAATTAGGTCAGTTTGCCCCTTGGCGTCTTTACTTACATAATTTATAAATGGAATATCAAGTGATAGTTACCCCACTTTTTGGGATGATTAAAACATTAATTCACTAAGCATAAGGGTATGAAATGGATGAATCATTTAGTGATTATGATAAGTTCAAATGGACTCAAGAAAGTTTAAAAGGGTTGTTAAATATTCAAGTATTCCCTAGACCTTTTTCACAAGTCTTCTGGACATCTTGTAGAATGACTGAGTCTATCATACTTATTAAAAGAAGACATCTCTTAAATGAATAAATAGAACCCATGAAGTTATGACATGGGACTTAGCAGGCTCGTGACAAACCTATCTATAGGCTTTCTTTCCTGCAAATTATAAATATTTATTGAAAAGATACTAATGTTTCAAGTGGAGGAACTGGAAGACTCGCCAGGTACACTTTTATAAGTTTATAGTATTTTTCTTTATTGTACTTTTCTTACTTATGAGATTGCATGATAAACAACATTATCACTATGCATGAAAACCAAAACTGTTAGGATAACCACAAAACTAAAACCAAGATCAATATTAAAATCAAAACAAGATAACATTCACTGCGACGACAGTCAAAATATAAAACAGCTCAAGATTTAATCATAAACAAAACAAAAATCATAATTACAACTAAATTAAAATACCTCTATCAAATAATTGGGAATACCTCGGAGGATGCAACCTACAGCTGCTAACGAGATTTCCCACGATCTAAATGAATGTATAAAACTCATTTAGTTGAGTTTAGTAAATTCATTTGGACTAAGTGAATCTGAAGAAAACAGTGGTGCCGGAATGAGGGAACTGTACGATCCTAACTGGTGTCGCTATAAAGAACTTAAATATTCCCCTAACAAGTCATTAAGTCACCTCAATTTAAATCCTCTCCAAAACATGCTACTTCTCTTTTCTCTTCGATTTGACACTTCTAAAACTAAATCTGCTACGACGAGGAACTTGGAGCATGCATAGTGGGCAGCATGGCCATCTTCAATAGCAAAACTCCTTAGAATTAAACAACAAGTCATAGGACTTAGCTTGCTTAGTGCAACATAGACTATCACATTATCTCTTTAGGCCTTTGTACCTGTTGCAAAATAAGCCCTCACTCATCTTAGGTTTCGACGTTGTCATCTGATAGGATATAAATCCTCCTATCTTTCAGGCTATTCACATGATCGATATCAAGTGAATGTAATTCCTAAATAATAAAATTGGCAGGATAATATCTTAAATTGAAGTCAAACCATAGGATAGTTTGGGAAAGAACACCAAGATTCTTCTTGGATCTTTATCTTTCCCCTAGCTCTCTCATCCTTTGGATTTCTACCATAACTAGTCTGAAAATTGAGCCACTCACCTATTGGATTTCCCATTCACATTTCCTTGAAGAATCATACCATTTGGAAGTCATGAAGATAGTATTTTCTGATCTTTATCAAGATTTTCTTAGATAACTTTGGTTATCTAAGATGTAATTACCTATAGGAGTTTGCCCTTATAGGAAACTTAAAGACCCCATATTAATATAAACTGTATCTAGTTCATTCATACTAGATAGGGGAAATTTTTTTTTAACATAAATGGTTTGTAGAACAAACACATGTCATGGGTCCTTTAGTTTATTTACACAAGCCTCACCAACAAGCAATGTGTCCATTCTTCGAGATAGGTACATGGCTTGCGGTATAGCGCTTGATTATTTAAATAATTAATTATATGGGATCGGTTTGATTTCATTTTTTTCAAACTTAAAAATGATATTTTCTGAAATTATATATATTATATTAAATCCATCTTAAAACCCTTTTACAGCTGGCAAGAGCATGTAGGAGAGGGAACTCTTGTTCTATAGAGATTAAAGAGGGGAATTTGAGAGAATCTGTAAGGGGTTTACTATAGTACATTGTGTAGCACTGTGGAAAACATCGTTCGGTGGAATTTGCTTCTCTGTTCAAAGGGAAACAACTAAGTATCGTGTGTACTTTTATTTGACTATTATTGTAAATACATATTTAGTGAATTTGGTTAGATTGAATGAAGTTTTCTTTGGTGTTTATCATGTGCAGTGAGTAGATTTCTTATACTTTTCTCTAGTGATGGATACGTTTAGATTAGTAGGGTTTTGAATGCTTTGAATTGATCTTTATTATTATGTGATGAGTATATCTCTAGACTTAATATACATGTTGTATTGGCCATACAACTTATTAAAATTTGTTGTGACCCATAAGGACTTGACAGAGCGGTGGTGAAACAACATAGAATACTCACATTGTGTGATTGACTATGAAAGATGAGTCATCAGGCAATGAAACTTAAGGAGATGCGAGTCGATATAGTTTGAATTAGGAGTTTCACGGGTGATAATTGGAAACAATTGCCTAAAATGAATAATACTCATTTATGCACTCAAGTGAGGGAAAATTAGTGTTATGCTCCTGTTGTCACTACCAAATTACAATTCTTAGATTAACACCTATAATCTACTTAGAAATCACAAGATAAAAAAATCTCTAACAAACTTGAATTTCACATGTTTAATTGATCTAGGCAAGTTTAACTTAGGAGTAAAAATATACTTAGGAATAGTTGTTAGAATAACCATATTTAGCGATATTCCAAACTAGGACTTGAAAGTAGTAAGCTTGAATTGATCCTCAGGTTGTTATTACTACGAATCATGTTCCACCTTCCCTGTGGGATCAGCATTTTGGACTCAAGTAGAGCTCTATATTAAGAAAGCGATACATGCACATATGTAGGAACCCTGACACTTAGAAGGAGATTTTGAGTTAAACTAAATTATTATTCATGTTTTAGTAGTTGCTGAAGACATCAAGCTTTTCTGGCGTCGTTGCCAAGGAACGAAGTAAGAAAGCGTCAGTAAGAAAAAATTAAGGATAATTTTAGTTGAACCTATATAACTTAGATTTGAAAATAGTAGTAGTACTTAGTAATTTTAGTTGTTGTGTTTATTTTTAAAAAATAATTTAAAAAATATGAAAAATGTTTTTGATATCTATCCTCTTAGTTAAACCTTTAGATTTGAATGCACAGTTCAGGAGCTGCCGATCTTGAACGCTACAACTTAGAGCTAGCGATAACTATCAGGAGGATTAGAAAATTGAGATGACTCCAAAAAGTTTTTATAGAAATGGCAGATCATCTAGATAATGAGGATCCATTCATTGATCATAATTTAGTAGACCTTTGAGGGATTAGCCAAACCCTACATTAGATGAAATTCATTTAATTATACATACTCCTATCATAGCAGTCAATACTTTTGAACTTAAGCCTGTAATAATTTAGATGGTACAGGATTATTAATATTGTGGATCTCCATCTGAAGACCCAAACTTACACTTAGCATGTTTCTTAGAAAGTTGTGCAACATTCAGATATGATAGTGTTTATAATGATGCAGTTAGACTTAGAATTTTTCCTTTTTTTAGGAATAAAGCGAAGACGTGACTCAATTCATTAGCTCCAGCTCAATTAGGATATGGGGAGATCTAGCATAGAAATTTCTAGCCAAGTATTTTCCACCACCTAAAATCACTAAGTTGTAGAATGATTCACTTCATCTGTCAGCATGATGGGAAATAAATTTATGAAGCTTGAGAACAAATTAAGGAACTTCTTAGGAAGTGTCCATATCATGCATTACCTGATTGGCTTATGATTAAAACTTTCTACAACATATTAGTTGGATCTTTGAGAGAGATCATTGATGCTGATGCTGGAGATTCGCTCATGTCAAAACCATTTGAAGAGGTTTATTATCTCATTGAGGAGATGGTTACCAACAATTTTTAATGTCCATCTGATAGAGTGAATCCTAAAAGTGTAGTGATTATTCTTGAAAATTATGACTGCAAGAAAATTGGATCATTATGGGATGAGTTAACCTCAAGGACCGCCAATTAATAAGGAGAATTTATTTAATTAATTAGTTGACCCTAATTCCTATGAAGCTATCCATGCAATAAGAAATAGACCAAATAATCCTTATTCCAATTATTACAACCCACGTTGGAGGAATCATCGTAATTTCAACTGGAACAATAATTCTGGAGGAGAAAACCAAACCGGGAAATAATAAATTTAATCCTATGAAAAACTGAAATAATCAAGTAACTTCTAATGTTAGACCTTCTTATCCACTAGAATTTATCATTAGAAGAGGTTGTTTATCAGATAGGAAATCAGTTGCATTACCAAGGAATGCAATTAGGAACAATGAAAATTAGTTGGGATATATAGCTTCTACACTTAGCAATCATCCTCAAGGGATGCTTCTTAACAATATCAGGGTGAATCTAAAAGAGAAGAGAAGTGAGCAAGTAAAGCAAGAGTAAAACTTGGATTCATCGGGCTGACAAAGTTAAGCCAAACACTTTATGGGAGGCACCACATGATTATTCTTGTTTGTTTGTGTTTATGAATATGTGTGATTTTTAAGAAGAAGATGATGATGAAGCAAATGACTTAGTGTGATAGTTTTTATGATATTTTTTATGTTTTGTTTTATGTATTGTGCTATTTGATGTTGTTATTTTTTCTTTTCATTTTTTTCTTAAACAATTTTAATTTGCCATTATTTTAATTTGAAATATTTATGGACAAATTTATTTCTGGTTAGTTTATATTTCTATGTTGAAACCTGCACTATTTTTTAACTTACTTCTAGTTCAGTTTTTCTTCAAGCATGTGTAGTTTAGAATCACTTTCTATTGCATACTGTAATATCCTGTGGAAAACTTGTGAATGTTTTCGATAGTCTTATGTGGTAGCATATATGAGCTGTGATTTTTCTTCCTACTTGTATCTTTCAGTATTTATTTATATACATGTCAATAATCAAGTTTGGGGGGGGGGGGTAAATTTTTATAAAAACTAAATTTTATTTGTCCTCAATAGATTACATTAAGTTAATTTCATTGCAGAACAATTTGATAATTTTGATTTTGGGAATGAAATAGAAAACTTAGTTGAAATTTTAGTGAAAAATATTATGCTATAATTAAAGTATTTTATAGAGGACTACGGAAAAATGATTTTACTATTTATAGTAGAAAACAAATTGTATTTTTTTGAAAAATTAAGGATTCTTATGCTTACACTTTTAAAAGGATTGAGACCATATTAAAACTTGTTCTCAAACTAATGCTACTTTTTTCTTGTAAACAATAGTAATAAGTTTTTAACTTTTGAAGGAGGATAGTGAAATTCAAAACTATTTAAGGTCTATGCAGCTATATTAATCCTCACATAAAATTAAGGATTAAAATGATCCTGAAAAAAAGAAAAAAGTGTGTGGAGAAGCCTAATGAAAAATTGGTTTCACTTGAATCCTCCTAAAAAGAAAAAGACTTATAAATAATCCTAAACTTGTTTTTATTTCAGAAAGTATTAGTAAAACTTTTACAAATAGAGTTATTAAATTCTAACTTTATACTTTCTAGGGATCCTAGGTTTAACAAATTACAGTTATTTTTTGAACTAGATAGAAAATCAAGACTCCTAAGTTTAATACTAAAAATTCTTATATCCTAGTTTTTGTCTGATTCACTAGAGTTTCTTCTAGGTTGTACAACGACATTCCTCGAGCAAAATTGTAATAAGATCTAAAGAAACCTAATACCTCAAATTAACATAACTGGTTTTCAAAGTTGAAGTGCTACTTAAGAAAAAGTAACATTTAAGTTTGGGGAATTTGATATTTCTTTGAACATACTAATATTCTAGTTTATTTTGCACATGTTTTTGAATGAAACAACACGCTGATGGAAGGTATTTTTATTTTTATGATGCAGGTACAACAAGGTAGGAGCATTGGAACAAATTTGAATGAAAACAGAGTGAAACAAAAATAAATGGAGCAAAGGTGCTGATTGTGGTCTGGTGCCTAGGCACCCACTTTTGGGAGCCAAGGTGTTGCATGAAAACCTTGGCGCCGGGTTCTGGATGCTTAGGTTCCCAAGTTTTTCAAGCAGACTGAGAGCACGACACTTAGGCACCGCAAACTAGGCGCCTAGGTGTTGCAGTTCAGATGGTTACTTTTTGCTAGTAATTTTATGGAAGTTGATTGTTCAGACAGGGAGGTTGAAGATGATTTAAAACAATTTTAGCGGATTTTGGGAACTCTAGTTCGAGGGGGTTTAAACGGAGGCAATCATAGGAGATCAAAGTTCTGGAATTCTTTCAGGATAGTATGTAGGAGTGGGAACTCTTGTTCTAAAGAGATTAAAGAGGGGAATTTAAGAGAATCTATAAGGGGTTTACAATAGCACATTGTGTAGCCCTGTGGAAAACATTGTTCGATGGAATTTGCTTCTCTATTCAAAGGGAAAAAACTAAGTATCGTGTGTACTTTTATTTCACTATTGTTGCAAACACATATTTGGTGAACTTGCTTGGATTGAATGAAGTTTTCTTTTGTGTTTATCATTTGTAGCTAGTAGATTTCTTATAATTTTCTCTTGTGATGGATAGGCTAGATTAGTAGGGTTGTGAATGCTTTGATATGACTTCTATTATCATGTGATGAGTATATCTATAAAATTAATTTACTTGTTGTACTAACCATATAACTTGTTAAAATTTGTTGTGATCCATTAGAACTTGACGAGCAGTGGAGAAACAACATAGAATACTCACATTGTGCAGTTGGCTATGAAAGATGAGTCATGAGGCAATGCAACTTAGAGAGATGCATATCAATATAATTTGAATTAGGAGTTTCACGGGTCACAGACGGAAACAATTACCTAAATTGAATAATACTCATTTATGCACTTGATATAGGGTAAATGAGTCTTGTGCTCCTATTGTCACTGCCACATTACAATTCTTAGAATTAACACATACAATCTAACTAGGAAATCACAAGAGAAAGGTATCTTTATCAATCTTGAATTTTACCTATTTAATTGATCTAGGTAAGTTTAACTTGGGAGTAGAAATATAATTAAGAGTTGTTGTTAGAAAAATCATATTTAAGGATCTTCCAAACTAGGACCTGAAAGTAGAAGGCTAGAATTGACCCGTATGTTGTTGTTACTACAAAGCCTATTCCACGTTCCCTATGGGATCGACATTTTGGACTCAAGTAGAGATCTATATTACGAAAGTGATATGTGCACTTGCGTAGGAACACTGACACATATGTAGAGATTTTTAAGTTAAATTAAATTATCATTGAAGTGTTGGTAGCTGTGGGGGCTATTAAATTCTTTTGTTGTCAGCTACGTGTTTGTACCTATAAGAGGCAGAAACATAGGTTGGCAGTTAATATCATGAAACACATTTAAGTGAAAAGATTAATATTTATACAATTAAAATTATTCTCAAACATTAATTTACCTCTAACTATTTTTTATAATTTTTTTAATGAAACCTTCCAGTAGATGAAAAAAACTAGACAACACCCAAGATGACTTACGATCTTGGAGAGAAGCTACTGAAAGCAAAAAAGAAAGGAATTATAGGCACAAGCATACAATATTCATCACTCCTATAGCACATTCGATATATACTTATACTGCCTAGGAGGATTAGGATAGTACGCAAGCAGTCACATTTAGAGCTAATACTGAAACCCAATTTGCTACTAAACTTGCTGAGACAAATTTTAAACTGGAGACAAATAAAAAAATTAGATTCCTATGATATTAGGCATACCTGAGATGGAAATAACCATTGGAGAAGAACATCAAGGAGGTGGAGGAAGACAAGAGGACAGAAGAGAATTAGTACTAATTTTATTTATTCTTATTTTATGAGGCATTCAATCATGTTATTCTTATGTATATATACTTTAATGCTTTGGCTCTGTCTATTATTATCATTTTCATGTTTAATTTTGGTCTTTATTCAAATAGTTTTAGTTTGGTAACTACAATAATTTGTAAATTAGATTGTGCGATATATTATTGAATTTGTATATGTATTCTAATTGTAGGAGTACAAATTGTAATGTAAATGAAGGCTATTTATCTACAGTTTTCTGATGGCATTCTAAAGAACAAATGACGAATGATCATTTTAACTTTTTATGAATTGACATCTGCAAACCATTAGCTACTTGATCAATGAAAAATAGATGGTCATGCAATGGGCTATCAAAAAACCGACGGCCTAAATTCATTCGATTATGAAAATTATGAATTTAGTCGAGTGAAAACAATGCATTTTTTTTTCTTTTGGCATGAGCTGACAGCTTTTGACCATCAATTATTTAACCAACAGCTAACCAACAGTTGTTTTTGCAACATAAATTGATGGCCTTGAGCAGTCGATCATGTAATCGATGGATAATTAACCGCTAATTGATAATTATGCTTTTAACATACGCTCTTGGGTAATGGTCGTCAATATTCCATCGAGTGATAAAATTTGTCAAAAATGATGAATAAGCTAAAAAGTTAGGTTCTTTCAACCATTGAAAATAGATAGGTTATTATTAGTTGGGTTTTTTTTATTTTTATTGATGGCTTTTAATTGTCAGAAATGGCCTGAATTCCTAATGTTTATTAAATTCTAGATCTAATTTAATTCTTAAAATCAATATACAATGTGGTATTTTGTTAAGTTTATTTTTTTTAATACTTTTATGTAAGCAATGAAATTGTTACCAAATGAGAATGAAAAATATAAAATGTTTTATTGGAAACTTCAGTTATATTTAGAGTTCATTGAAGATTAAAACATTATATAATTTCAAAAATTAATGTTGAAAAAATTTCATATTGTTGGGAAAATTATATAGTCTCATTACCTCCTTGACAATAACAATATAATAGAGTATGAGATATTTAAATTATTGCATGGTGGATAATGTGAGGAACTTTGGAGAAAACCATAAATTAATTTTATCAACTTCCCTAGGTATTCTATGAAATCTTAACATAATGTTCTTGAATAAGTTTTCTTAAGATTAGTATGGCACATATAAAGCAATTTACCTTCAGCACGTTGTTTGGTTTCTTTATCCACCTAACAAGTTTAACACCAAATAAAATTTCTAAATAAATCTCCTTTGATAGAGGACAAACAAAATCTAATCTCAACTAAATTAAGTATCTTTCTCCTTCTTAGATGTCTATTAATACCTTCTGAATGCACCATTATAACTAAGAATACTTTAATGCATTTTGTAAGCATGTATAGTTATTGTTTTATACATATACATGTATCCATCAATTATTGTAAAGTTTCTTAATAAAATCAATTCCCCAATTTTATGCTCATAACATAATATGTGGGTCAAAGCATTTAAATTAAATAACCCTAAACCTCTTAAAGACATAAACCTACATCTACAAATAGTTGACGGCTAGTGCCACTCTAAATAAAGCAATTACTTATTTATTCTCTAGCCAAGGCTTCTATTCAAGAAAACGTTATTGTAGCGCAGAAACTCATTATGTTTGGCATACTAATTATGACATTACTTTTTTGGAAATTCATAAATATAAGGCCTTAATAATTTGTGCTAAGTAAGAACTCTTTATCTTGTAGATAGTGTCTCCACTGTTTGAGTCACTAAATCATTTATTGAATTTTTTGAAATAGTCCTAATATATTTTTCCTAGCAATATTAAAATCCTCACTACAGTAAGATAGAATATAGTATTTAATCCCCCAATCAAACTTTTGAGGCTTTACATGCTAACTCATCAGACAATCTTAAGAAATAGGTAGTGGCTAAGTTTTATTAAAAGCACCATCACCACTAGTGGTTATCTAAAAATGCTTTCATTAAGAAATCAATGAGAAAAATAACTATAATGCTAAAGAGTCTAATAAGCTTCTTATAATTGTAGCCAAACCTTAAAATCATTCATACATCAATGAATGATTTCAAAACAGGATAATCTATAATTTTTTAAATTAGTGGGATCAAGTTGGAGTTTAGAAGTGATACTAATAAAATATAAGATGTGAATTTATTTCTTAAGTGAGATATTTTTCCAAAATTATGTACAACTTTTTCTTTCCTAAGATTTTCTAAAACTAATAGAAGACGATGGGGATGTCAGTCCCTATGAGGATTGAATATAAGGAGGTTATCAAAGAAAAACACAAGAAATGATCCAATGAGAGTCTTTGATATCATAGTTATGACTTTTATATATTTGCTTAGATCATTAGATAAACTAAATGATATCACAATCCATTCAAATAGTCTATCAAGTAGTTCAAATGTTCTTTTTCCTTCACATTCTATCCAAGTTATATTCTAGAGTAAACACTCTTTAAATCAATTTTTGTGAAATAATTGTCACTATTAAAACAGTCTAAGATATCATTAGGTTTATGTAGGATAAACTTACATTTAATAGTAATCTAATTGTTACTATCAACACACATCCTATATGTAACTTCCACCTTAGATGTCAATAAATTTGTTACAATAAAAGAGTAAAGGTTTTCTCAAATTAAAGCCTTTCTTAATAACTCCTTAACAAGCTTTTTTAGCTTAACATGTTCAAATCTATTTCTTGTATAATGTGAATAATTTGGTAAGTATAAACATGACTTAGAATCTCCACCAAGTTATATATCCCTCAGTGATGGAAGTCATTTCCTAAATCCTTTAAGCACAATTTGAATTCTCATCCAAAAAAGATAACACCTCTATAAGAATTAGATACTTATTAGAATCAAGTGTGCAATCCCTTAAATGATTTACCTGGAGGGTAAATGTGTCATGGACACTCTAAAAAAATTTAAAAATCTAAGAATTTCAATGGACATTGGTTATTGTGATGTCATAACTCTTTAACAGTAAGTATACCAATCATAACTATTTAATTTTACACAAGTTTTTTATTGATGTTTAAATTGTAGGTGAGATGCACTTTTGTATTGGAGTTGGAATGACTTTATCAGTTAGCTACAAGGTAAAATTCTATAACACTTTCCTTCAGTTTGAACATATATGTGTTTGTTATAATGAACTATAGGTATATCAAACATCAAAGTTCTACCCAAAGATATATTGATTATATTAATAAGAGGCACACCATTCAATACATGGTTTTCATAACATTTCATCTTGATTGGCACCATATTTTTAGTAGTGACTAGAAGTGATATATGACACCTAAAACTTACAAGAACTGAATTTGGATGAGGATAATTCTAATTTACCTCTCATTAGTGCTTAGGTGGACACATCATTCAAGAAATTTCTACCATTAATTGAAAACTTAAGCTTTATTACAAATTGAAGATATTATTTCTTCTCTAATTTTCATATTCATTCATCTGGATAGCTTCTCATAGTTATTGTTAAAATAGATGCTTAGTCATAATTCTCAAATCAATATCTAAAAGTGATTTGTCATTAATTATCATTTTTATATCCTCATTCACTTGAAAATTATCCTCTTTTAAAAATAAAATTTGGGCTCTGAAATAGTATTACATATATCATTTCTTGTGTCAACTAAAATAATTGATATTATTATTATTATTTGATGTACATTCAATTGTAACTTTAGTGCTAAGAAAACTACCATCACATGCAGGATTATGATTAAAACTTTACCCTTGCTTGGAATGTGAGCTAGATATTGCTCAAGTCATGGAGCGTAATGAGATTTTTTTTTGTAACACAAGATCATTAGGCATGTCTTCAGAGCTCATTGATTCAAATTCTATCTACGACGTCGATTGCACGGGCATCGTTTTTTCTTTTCTGCTTGGCCCATCCCAGCCAGTGTACGCACCTACGGATTTCTGTAGGTAATATTTTCCCATAGTACATAGCTTAAACTCAACACATATTTATATTATATATGCTCTCAACATAATTAGAAAGTTAGAAGCTACCTGGTTTTAGCCATTTTACAGAATCGCTTATTAAACATTACTATGTAGTAGTATTTGTATTTCTAAACTATAACACTTCTTGTAGAATTATATCCGACATAAAAGAAATAAATAGAGGGCTAAAGTGTTAGTTTGAGATATCCAATCATTTACATCTTTTAGCAGACTAGTGAAATCATAATCTCTCTTTTAGCCCGTCTTTCACTTTTCTCATAAGCTCTATCTAACATATTATTACGGTTTGCCATCATCCATTAAAAATATGAATCAAACTCTCTCTCTCTCTCTCTCTCTCTCTCTCTCTCTCTCTCTGTGTATATATATATATATATATATATATATATATATATATATATATATATATATATATATATATATATATATATATATGTATGTATTACTTCAGTATATCATTATTCTACTTTATAATTTATATTTTATATTTTCTCTCCTTATAAGAAATATATTATAAATATGCAGGTCATTCAAATTGTCTCATGGCCAGTGAATAAATAAACTCAAAAATTAATATATCTTGCACAAAAATGGGTAAAAAAGTTGGAAGACAGCACCTTGAACCTTTTCCTCAGCGAGTATCATTTGGCTTTTAATGGGCAAATAATTTTGAGAACCTTCGTTTTTCTCAAGTACAAGTCCTTCCGCCCTCATGCTAGCCATCGACAGCCACAACTTAGAGACCCCAAACTCTTCATTAAGCTCAGTTCAGAGCTGTAAAACATAGCCAGACCTAAGCCAAAAATATAGCAAGGCCATATCAAGCTCAGGGAAGGCCCACTGCTTCATCAAAGTATCAGTTCGATTCTTAAAATTGCATGACCTTCTTCCCATTCAGGCATTTTAACGAACACCGACCAGCAACCACTATTTCCAGGTGAAACCAAAAACAACAAGGATTGGCTTTTCAATTGTTTCGCCACCAGAAGTGCTCATTCGATAGACTCACTGCAGCTAGCACAATCTCCACATTCTTCATGCTGAATACATTTCTTAAACGTGGAAGAAGCAGATGTTAAACAACAAATGTTTTGTATTGATAACATGCATGCAGATTTTTTATAACTCTCACTTAAATTGATAACTAATGTTCTAAATAATTACCACAATCTCCACATTCTTCATACTGATTCGTTTGGAAGAGAAAAAAGCCATATATTCACGTTTTTAATGTCCCTTGCTAGGCTAAAAACATTGTTCTGGCTGTGTTGAAAATGTATTGTTTGTTTACGTCCGCCATTTTACGTCCCCCGTTTTTTATCGTTCAAAATCACCTGTCAATTATCAGAATAAATTAAATAATTTCAGCTAGGAAGGCAAAGAAATCTGCGAAATCAATCTGAACTAATGAAAAGTCATAATTTTCGAATTTTGCGTGCCCAGCTCAACTGGAATCGTCTTAATTATATTATAGTAGAACTACTTGTTGCTCTTTTAGGAGAAAAGCAACAAGCCAAGCAGAAAGTACCAAAATAATTTGCCCACAAGTGGATGAAATGCGAGGCCAGAAATATATATATATATATATATATATATATATATATATATATATATATATATATATATATATATATACATATCCTCCTAAAAAGGAAGAATGGAACCAGAGAAGAGTTATAGAAATCTACATTTTGGCATTTGTATGGGATGCTGATTTTGATTGTATAGTTTTATATGTCTGAATTATTGACTTGATCTAATAAATCTTTTCAACAATATTAAGTTTGGTTCATCACTGGAGTAGAAATTGCTTTTAAAGGAAGAGATGGTAAGATGTATCTTTGTCAAGGGATCTAGCGCTCAGTTAAGAACTTAACCAAATTTGGTTCCTACAATAATTATTGAGAACTAATGCTTCTCATTTTGGGAGAGGTCTGAACCCATTGTGTATAAAAATGCTTCAAAGCTTCATGCAGAATGTCATGATTCACCCCAAATAATCCCACCATTGATTCAACCACGCTGACGTTCTATATCAAAAACTTGTTTAGTAACAATGATGACCTATGAATGCTTTCATAAATGATTTATAGAAAATAATATTTCATCATAACTTGGACGTAACTATACACTTTAGATTTGTAGTTAAATAGATTAGCACTTCTTGGAATGGGTTTAATCCCATTTAGTGTATGGAACTGTATGAGTTGTAACATCTTTGGTATGTTTAAAAGTGACGCATTTTGTCAAGAATAAAATTTTCTCATAAGTTTCACTGGTGAAAGAACCTTCTTGAGGAAAAGGGTTATTACCCAATGCAAATATCCTTTGTAGAGAACCTTTGGATTTTTTTTTTTTTTTTTAATACTATCAATGATAGATTGTTTAATATGTTGAAGCTGAAGCTTTCTCATATAAATATTCTCACAGGTCAATTGGACTTCGAGCTATTGTTAAATTTATGACATGATATACTTTTCCCCCATGAAAGAAGGCATCACCTCTAATGTTAGGAATAGAGGAAGGCATTTTGTACCGAAGGGGGTGATCCACTCCTGAAGATCTCTGCAAGAATTTATGCATTAAAAAATCAGGCAAATAATTTGAACTTCTTTTAATATATTCAATGTCAAAGTCAATATTTTTTTGTAAAATAAATTTTGAAGATGATAACATTTCTTTTTCAATAGTGGAATACAACTCTTCAGTAGGATTCCACTTTCGAGAAGTAAAAGGGATTAATTCTTTCTTTTTGAATGAATTAAGTTGTTTTAGGGTGCCACCATATCCTAAATTAGAAGCATGGATTTTGACTATTTTAAGAAAACTAGGATTAGCAATAGTTAAACATGGGATATTTTTAACCCTTTGTTTAATTATTCTTACCGCCGGGGTATGGATAATAGTCTATAACGGTGAATTTTTCTTTAATCAATCAAATAACAAAGCAGCAACAAGTGAAGTGCTAAATAAAAAGTTGCTACATGGTTGAGAGCCTCAAGTAAACATTATTTCTAGTTTTTATAAAAAAAATGATGAAAAATCGAGCTTTTACATACATAGCAACTTTCATATTTACCTATCTCATACTTAAACTCTCATAATTACAAATATCATATGAAAAGTAGGACTCATTATCACCTCTTAATAGTTAAATCCATTTATTTATTCATAGGTAAAGTGCTATGTGTGTAAAAATGAAAGTTTAGGTGTGAGATAGTTAAATCCATAAGAATTGGGTGCTATTTATCTAATTTTCCAAAAAACTCAATACATCAGTTAATGGGAATAGTAGATGCATTGGACACATTATATCAAAAAAAAATCTAATTTAGTCTGCAATAACATAATTTTTGGGACTGAAATGAAAAACCCAGCTTGCAGAATTATCAATTTAAAAATTTATAAATGTAATACATGAAATTTGTGTGTTTGTACGATTTATATCTAAATGTGTAAATCAATATTATGATGCATATGGATTTTCATAGCTTGGGATCATGGATGTATATCATATTTTTCCAGAAAGAAAAACACACATTAACGAATCCTTGAATGATGATGAGGAATTTGTGTAGGTGGCATCGTAGTTGGTCATTTAACTTTCAAAAAGCAAGTTCTGATGATCCTTTGCAAAACACAAGAATCATGCATACCTAACACCTGAAGAAGTGAAGCTGGATCTATATTATACAACATTTAAACCAAACTATTGGTACTGGACTTCACATGGTGAGTTTAAACCAGATGTTCAATACGATCTCCTATAACAGAACATGATTCTAGAGTGTATGAGGAAATGATTGGTGATGCTTGCATGGCTCATTTATTTGGGAATTTTCGGCCGCCAAATTGAAAGTGATTGATTTTTAAAATATAATTTAGATTTAATTTAAAATAGTAGGGTATATGTCTTTTTGAAAATAATAATATTTTAATTTTAAAAATTAAGATAAGATACCAGACATTCAATAGTTTGGATTAAACAAGCACAACACCACAAGTAATGCATCTGTTCTGAAGGTTGGACATATCACTTGAATAATGAAGCTCGATTAAATAAACTAAAGAATCTATGATATCTGTTCAGTCTGCGAAACTATTTTTTTTATAAGCCGACAAGTTCTCCTATTTAATAGAAAAGATTAAATAGGGTTTATATTACCTATACTCTAAAGTTCCCTATAGAGGCAAGCCCTTGTAGTAATTACATCCAAAATGACCGAAGCCACACAAGAAAAACTCTTGAAAAAGATCAGTGGTTTTGCTCTCAAGAATTCCAAAGTTTAAAGTTTTCAAGGATGGACTTGAAAAATATAAAATGGGATTGGTGCTAATAGGAACAATTGTTTTCAAGATTCTAAAGGAACAAAGAAGTAGGGGATGTCATGGGCATTTAGGGGAAACTCAAATAACCTCCTAACTATCTTATTGTGTAGCTTTATTTTTTATGAGAAGAATATTTAATGTTTCATTCTACCAATTTTTTTATCTAGGGCTTACATCTGCATGATATCGATCACTCAGATAATCTGAAAGATAGGATGATTTATGTCATAACGAATGACAACCTCGAAAATCTAAGACGATTTAGAGCTTATATTCCACGGGTGCAAAGGCCTAAAGAGATAAAATGAGGATTTTTATGGCACTAGGAAAAGTACCTCGAAATTCTATGGCTTGTTGCTTATTTCTAAGGAAGATTTGCTATTGCAGATCATTGCTTCTTCGTCGTGCTGTCGATAGCGTATGCTTCGAGCTCGTCGCAGCAGGTTTTAGTTTTAGAAATGTCAAATAGCAGAGATGAGAAAAGTGTCGTATTCTAGAGATCAAGTTTTGTTTTTTTATCATTAGGTGTCTTAATTAAGGAGGAGTTTAAGTTGATTATAGTGACACTGGTTAGTTTCCCATGGTTCCCCGTTCCGGCACCACTGTTTTCTCCGGATTCACTTAGTCTAGATGAATTTACTAAACTCAAATGAATGAGTTCCATAAGTTCATCCAAACCATGGGAAATCATGTTAGCAACTGTAGGTTACCGCCTCCGAAGAATTCATGATCATCCGATAGAGATTTTTTAATTTAATTGCAAATGTTTTTTTTTTTTTTTGTGATTAAATTTTAAGTTGTCTTATATTTTGATTGTTGTGAATTTTTTTTTTTTTTTTGTTTTTTTTTATGGCTATCCTAGGAGTTTTAGTTTTGAAATACAAGTTTGTTTTTATTGTTTTAACAGTTAAAACAAGTATGACATAGAAGATGTTGTATAACATTTAAATAAAGCAGTATAAATTGTAATAAATATAAATGCATACTTGAAAGTCTTCGAGTACATCCGCTAAAGTGTTAGCATTCAAAGCAAGTATAAAAGCAATTAAAATTTCAATGGGTTAAATTCAGCGAGGGAACCTATTTCATAACTTGGTGGGTCTCTAAAGGAGGTTAAGGATGATTTTCTTGAGCATAGAATAATGAAAATTGCCATCCAATTAAGGAAATGTTCGGGTCATAACCTTGAACATCTTTTCAAAACTTTTGGGATCATTTCGAGCTCATTTAGTTTCATTGTTTAGTTCAATTAACCACCCATGTGTTAAGGTTTATTAATGAATGGCTTAATTCTTGCTCAGTGAACTTAGATGTTTTGATCATCCCTTGAATGGGGTAACATTCATTTGGAATTTTATTTATGAGTAATGTAAGTGGAAACCTTTAAGGGCAAATTGAATTATTAGGGACCTTAGCAAATCTGATTATGGTTGGGCTAGTGATGTTTCCAAAAGTATTTGTGAATGATTGGATTTTCTTTTCTAAACCTTATTAATCATATTTAGGATTAAACTTGATTCGCTACTGACCCACTTTTAATATGTTTGCAAATTATGTTTATAGCAACGGCACAAAAAACTTGATCTCGCTTTAAATATATATATATGATTTAATGATGAAATGTATAATGTGGATTCTACGCAAGTATACATATCGTATCAAGTAATACAGGGCTCCAGTGGAGTCCTGGTTATCGATCCCACATGGAAGTTTTTAACAGATTTGTTATCAGCTAAATTTAAAGGAATTACTTACTAATATAGTAAACGGAAATTTAAAGTAACTACGACGAAACTAAAGTAAACTAATGCTTGAAATAAAGTTGATTTAAATAATTCAGAAAAAGTATCATTCTCCTTGTTTTTAGAAAATTAAGTGAATGATGAATTTAAATAGAATTCTTAAATTGTATTGTGACAAATAGGAGCATTCCTATTCTTTACCCTTTGGTCCAGGGACAAAGAACATTGACTAATGCTATGTTTGATTGCGAATCTGCGGCTAGGCTGGGAGGATACTTGTTGCCACTTCGAGCTCTCACGTTCCCCTCACTCGAGGGCTAACATCTACACTTCAGCTCTCAAACAATAGAGTCGAATTGAATATTTTAGTCTGTCACACTAAAATGTCTAATTCTACGTCCGATATATAATATTTTCCTATCTATTTGCACCCTCCTTCCAAGGTTTTTAACTTCCCTGAATATTGGATGTAATTTTTACGATAGTTGATAATTCAACATATTTTAACAACTCAATTGGCCAGATTGAGAGTAAATTAAGTTTTAAGTAAAAATTATCACAATTTAATTAATATATTAGGTACTTCTATTTAATTTCATCAATCCGCATAATTTTCATAAACAAGGAGAAAGACTAAGAAAACTACTCAGAATGCATGGAAACAAAGCATGGATTTCATTTAAAGTTAACAACAATAACAAAGATATTTATCTTAATTTCCTCACTGACGACTCATCGAAGTTCCTTTGACTTTTTCTTCTAGTACAGCAAACTTCTAAATAGGACTCAAATAAACTAAAGAAAACTCACTAAGGACTAACAACAGACTCACTTAAGACACCAAAAATAGACTCAGACTCTCTAAAATAGACACACCTAGACACTAGAATTCGGCCTCTATTTATAGAGGTAGGCAAAGGTCCAAGGGGTGCTTAAACACCTCTTCGAAAAGTGTTCGAGGTTCAAAGTATTTGCATTTTGAACTGTCTCGCCGTCGGCGGGAAACGACCTCGCCGTCAGCGGGGCTTCTAGAAGGTCTTCAAACTGCGCGATCTCGCTGTCGGCGGGCTCGGGCTCGCTGTCGGTGAGGTAGTTATAATTCCTTTAGAAATTCTCCTCACGATCTCGCCGTCGGCGACTTAGTTCAATTTGTATGAATTTCTTCCTTTTTGATCCAAATTCGCTCCATTTCATGCTTTTTGCTTTAATCACTTATAAATCTTCATTCCTGCAATAAAATAAAGGAAATACCTTTCTTTAAAGTGCAATTTCATCAAAAATAGATATGAATTTCTTAATGAATTTTTCTGTGATCAAAATCCCCCAAACTTAATTATTACTTGTCCTCAAGTAATTTTAATACTAAATAAAAATAATGATTTCTATAATAGAATTTTTCAATTCAGATAATATGAATTAAATTTAAATAACATTATAATAAAGTTAAATATAAATATTTACGAGTAATTAAATTAACTTTATAGATATAAGATTATTTAGTTATCAGGTTTAAGATTTCTAGCTTTCTATTTATTTCAGGAATGAATATATTTAAAATAGTAAATTACTTAAGATATTTAGATGATAGGAAATTCAAGAAAACACTATTTAGTAAAATACTAATCCATAAATATAAGTTTAGAAATATACTTAAATTTTACCCTTTAGGTTGATTTCATTGAAGCCAATTTTTGATAAGGCATCTCCTCAAGCTTCTCCTCACTTTATGTTTTTCTTTTCTTTTCTCTTCTTTTTCTTTTTGGATTGATTTTCAATCTTTTTTCTTCTTTTTCTTTTTCAAGTGAGGATTACTGTATCTGGATAGCTTGTTAATAATTTTGAACTTCAATTTCTCTTCCTAAATTTGAAACTTAAAATATTTCCTTGCTTATATATATTTCATAGATTTTACTTCATTGAGTTTCTATCCTTTCTTTTTCACTTAAATACTTAAGAATTTTCAATTTTAAGAATATAGTTTTCCTTACTTTAAATAGTTTACTATATTTGTATTCCTTTTAACCAAATATCTTATTCCATTAATTAATTGAATTACTAGAAACATTTTCTTTAACGTTCTATAATAATTAAATAAAGTAATTCATGTTTATTGAATTGAAAAACTACTATAGAAAATCATTTAATAATAATTTTTGAAAATAGAAATTGAGAACAATTTTAATAATTAAATTTGTATTTTTATCTTCCCTCAAACTTAAATTTTTCTATCTATACTAAATAGTGAAAAAAAAGGGAAAGTATATAGTAAAATTCATCATACATTTGAGATTTAGGTATTTCTTTTCTTTGAAATTTTTGCGAGCTTTTTCATTACTTACGGAGCACATGTCTTGTTAGTATTCTTCCACATATAGTATTTAAAAGAAAGTGCAGGGATAAAATTTTAAAATAAGTATCAAACATAACAAATGAAAAATTAATCTATTACTACACGTACATTTAACTAATCTATATTTTAAATCATATTAAAACAATATAAACAATGTTAACATTCATAACTTATAAAAACTTAAACTAACATCCTATATATAAAAAATTGCAAACTAATTTAACACACAAGAAATCTAACATCATAACATAAGCAAACATACCAACATCCATAGTCTTTAGAAAGTACAGAATAATCACATCCAAAATAATAAAGTTTCCCAAAATAACAAATCTAAAAAAACTAAATAAACTAAACAAAGATTCTAATCTTCTGCATCAAAATCCCAAGCTATGTCATCTCCCTGATCTCCAGGTGAGAAAGGTTGAGCAGGTGATCTTGTGAATAACGGGGGCACTCGGGAAAGACAACATCTAAATCACCACTCTATATCGACGTTCGGCCTCATAGTATGCAATTTCGTACTACGAATGTCGATGGAGATATTCACTATCATAATTGTGTCTTCTTTTCAAGCCTCCAGATCCTTTGGTCTATATGCTCGAATCTTCTTTCCATATTTTCTCCAAATAACTCAAAACTCTTTCTACTCGGGGTTAATTCATTCATCGGATCTTGAAGGGTAGGAGTGGTGTGCGAGGGGGTGGATCATAACTAGTAGAGGGTATATCTCTACTTGAAGAAGGTACATAATCCCTTGTTCCGGATCTCCATCCTTCGTGGGATTCATATTTCTTTATATTAGCTTCGAGTAAGGGGTTTCATAGGTTCGATCCATTCCTCATCATCTCTTGCTCTACCCCGGATAATTGGCAAAGTGCATAGATAAGACCGGGATGTCCTAGTCCTCCTCCACTTTCATTTCTAGCGGTGGCTAATATATTTTTATAAATAACATTTCCCGCATTAATACTCTTACAGTTACGAATACGAAATTCGGAAGCTGCTACATCTCTTGTTACCTCACTATGGTGGTAGGTAGGTAACAAAGTAGAACAAATAAAATAATGCCGGGCTTTAGATGTTGCATTGAGCATAGAAGAGGGAAGTTTACCGTTCACGTTGCTTTATCTTCCGGACTCCTTTCCCATCGGAGAGAAAGTCGATCACCTCTTCCGAGTGGTCCTTCCATAGTTCCCATAGTTTCATACTCGGCTGGTGTAGGTGTCTCGTACTTCATAATAAGCGTTTATTCTAGCGGCGTTGAATTCTACAAAAATCCTCTAACCTTAACATGTGCATCTTCGACTTTGTGTTAAATTTGCATAAAATTCCTTTACTACTACTACAGCTGCTCTGTTGGTCACGAAGCAGAAATTTTCTCATCCTCGCTCCTTAATGATTGCTCAACTTCTCCTCCTGGATTCTTGAAAACTTGATCTTGAATGCATTTTCTTGCTTGTATGTTTTGAAAATATCGAGTTTGTGCTCTTGCATTAATGAATCGGGTTTCGTCATAATCTATCTGTCGCTTTTGTCGTGGAGCCATTTCTCGATCTGTGAAATTTGCAAAAATCTTAACTAAACTCCAAAATATTACTAAGAAGGCTTCCTACAACATCTAAATTCCATTTAAATCAATTTCCATGAAATTCTTACAAGTATTTTCTCCACATTTCGAAATTTTTCAAAATTCTCCAATGTAGAAGAAATCCATAGTGAAAATCAAAAATTTTTGCATAGGAGTGAAGCTCTTACCAAGGGAAGATGAAATTCGGTGTCAAAAAGTGTTGAAATCGCTTCAAATCCAAGATCTCTCAAGCCCTAGGTCGGTTTTTTCGAAAATTTGAGGAAAGGGATGATGAATAGTGTCGATTGACCGGTCAAATATAGGTCTTTTCGCGATCTCGCTGTCAGGGAGATTTTTCTCGCCGTCGGCTAGCTAATTAATTTCATAAGGAAAAAGTTTCGGGAAAAATCCGCCGTCGGCGAGCTCGGTTTCGCTGTCAGCGGGTTTTCTCGCTGTCGGCGAGATAATTCTAGTCGTCGGCGAGATAATTCTCGCCGTCGGCGAGATAATTCTCCCCGTCGGTGAGATCCCAAAAATTTTAAATTTTTGAAATTCGTCAATCATTTTCAACCTCGAATTGCCCTTAATCAATCTTCCGATCACTTAATTTAATAATAATACGAAGATTAGATACTTATACTCACAAAAAGTTCACACAACACAAACAATATAATTTTATATATGAAATCCATGAAACTTACAAATTTCACACTAACAACTTAACACATACTTATCTTAAATGTTCAAATCTATAAAACTCAACATCGCAATCCACACCACAATACTTTAAATGCTTAGACATAATAATTACATAAAATCTCATCAAATCTGAGATGATCAAATCAAAGTTCGACTCATAATAAAACCTAACTCCAAATCAACACATATATATACAAATATATGACATAAACATAGAAATCTTTCTTACTCTTCAGTGTACGAACTAATATCTTCTACGATATTCCCTATGCGGCACGGAGTGCACAAATAAATTGTAGAAAGGCACTGAAGGGAATTCGCACGATAGATTCTTCATTAATCCATCATTTACTGTCTTAGTAGATGAATAAAACTGGCCTCCAGATGTCCAGTATGATCAAAGTTCTCCTTCATTCTCCAATCAATATGATCAAACATATCAGAGATATTGTCGATGGAATTCATCACATTTTGCAATTCTTTCTCCAATCCTTTAATCTTCTTCAGAATGAAATTAGTTTTATCAGTAAAGGGCCTTGCTAAAGGATTGTTCTGTGATGCTCTGTCAGAAATAATGGTAATCTCATCATTGTTATCCAAAGTTGGAAACATATCAGTAAGATCTAGTGGTTTCCATGGTAAAAGTACTTTTTCCCAAGCCTCATAAGAAACTTGGTATTGACTCAATAAAGCAAATATAGTTGATGGGTGTCCAAGTCCATGCACTGACCCATGCATAATTAATCCCAATGCAGACTTTACTATTATTGATCCAACATCGATAGGTAGTCCAATTTGAATATAGTAGTTTAAAATAGCGCATTTCTTTGAAACTTTATTTACTCTCATGGTAGGTAATAATTTTGATGATATAAAGAAATTTCAGTGCTTCGAGACAGGGTTAAGAAGTGATGCAGAAAAACTGACATACCCGTCTTCGCGTAACTCCCAATCATCCGGTTCGTCGGTCAGGTATCTATAGATTTCGTTCATATTGTATCTTGAAGGCATAAAGTTGGAATAATGACAAACAGAGGTATTCTCTATAAAAAACAATTCATTTACCCTTGAAGGAGTAAATGTTACCCATCTTCCTCTGACGTATACATTTCCATTGTTGATCGCATGTAAATTAGAGTAAAACTCTTTAACTACTGGTATAACTACAGCGGATGTCGTATAACAAAATACCTCCCAATGCTGTTGTGCGATCATTTCTTCGATTTTTGTAGTGGAATTTTCTACTCCTCTGTTGACAAATCCTCTTTCTTTAATAAGTCTTTTCTTCATCAAGCCTTTGTTGAAGATTCGCTGCGCCTCCAAACTGATGAATTTTCTTCGGTTAAAAACTTCAGTTTTTGTGGTTTCTAAGAATTTGGTGGCCATTTCGAATTGAAAGGATTGGTCTCTAGTCGTTCCTAAGGAAGAAAATGGTGTAAAATCGGATTTGGGATAATTTCTTACAAAGGAATGGCTTAGATCCGTCAAAAACCGCACGAAAAATCTTTAAGAAACCAAATTTTCAACTGCCTCGCCGTCGGCGGGAAGTTCCTCGCCGTCGGCGACTTAGTTATAAAACTGAAGTCATGGCGTACGATCTCGCTGTCGGTGAGATTCGTAAAAATCGCCCAATTTCGCTCTGGATATGTTTGCAAATTATGTTTATAGCAACGACACCAAAAACTTGATCCCGCTTTAAATATATATATATATATGATTTAATGATGAAATGTATAATGTGGATTCTACGCAAGTATACGTATCGTATTAAGTAATAAAGGGCTCTAGTGGAGTCCTGGTTATCGATCCCACAGGGAAGTTTTTAACAGATTTGTTATCAGCTAAATTTAAAGGAATTACTTACTAATATAGTAAACGGAAATTTAAAGTAACTACAGCAAACTAAAGTAAACTAATGCTTGAAATAAAGTTGATTTAAATAATTCAAAAAAAGTATCCTTCTCCTTGTTTTTAGAAAATTAAGTGAATGATGAATTTAAATAGAATTCTTAAATTGTATTGTGATAAATAGAAGCATTCATATTCTTTACCCTTTGGTCCAGGTGCAAAGAACATTGACTAATCCTATATTTGATTACTAAATGCGGCTAGATTTGGGAGGATACTGTCTGCCACTTGAGCTCCCACATTCCCCTCACTCGAGGGCTAACATCTACACTTCGGCTCTCAAACAATAGGACCGAATTGAATATTTTAGTCCGTCACACTAAAATGTCCGATTATACGTCCGATATATAATATTTCACTATCTATTTGCACCCTCCTTCCAAGGTTTTTGACTTCCCCGAATATTGGATGTAATTTTTACTATAGTTGATAATTCAACATATTTTAACTACTCAATTGGCCAGATTGAAAGTAAATTAAGTTTTAAGTAAAAATTATCACAATTTATTTAATATATTTGGTACTTCTATTTAATTTCATCAATCCGCATAATTTTCATAAATAAGGAGTAAGACTAAGAAAACTACTCAGAATGCATGGAAACAAAACATGGATTTCATTTAAAGTTAACAACAATAAACAAAGATACTTATCTTAATTTCCTCCGCAAGCAGACTCGTTGAAGTTCCTTTGACTTTTCCTTCTAGTACAGCAAACTTCTAAATAGCACTCAAATAAACTAAAGAAAACTCACTAATGACTAACAACAGACTCACTTAAGACACCAAAAATAGACTCGGACTCTCTAAAATAGACACACCTAGACACTAGAATTCGGCCTATATTTATAGAGGTAGGCAAAGGTCCAAGGGGTGCTTAAACACCTCTTCAAAAAGTGTCCAGGTTCAAAGTATTTGCATTTTGAACTGTCTCGCCCGTCGGCGGGAAACGACCTCGCCGTCAGCGGGGCTTCTAGAAGGTCTTCAAACCGTGCGATCTCGCTGTCGGCGGGCTCGGGCTCGCTGTCGGCGGGCTCGGGCTCGCTGTCGGTGAGGTAGTTATAATTCCTTCAGAAATTCTCCTCATGATCTCGCCGTCGGCGGCCTCGATCTCGCTGTCGGCGACTTAGTTCAATTTGAATGAATTTCTTTCTTTTTGATCCAAATTTGCTCCATTTCATGCTTTTTGCTTTAATCACTTATAAATCTTCATTCCTGCAATAAAATAAAGGAAATACATTTCTTTAAAGTACAATTTCATCAAAAATAGATATGAATTTCTTAATGTATTTTTCTGTGATCAGCTACCTAGCCCTGAAGCTCTTATGGGTAGATTTTTAATTTAAGGAGATGTTAGGTTAAGTAACGCTTTATCTTTATTAAAGGTATCATAATTATCCAACCATTGATTGGGGGCTTTATATTAGAGAGTTAAAATATCCCTAGATCAAGACCCTTTACTTTAGGATCACCAAAATTGATTAATTTCCAAATTATAATAATTTAAGAAATTACAACCTTACCCTTAGTGTGGAAAAGTGGTAAGTTGGTTTCAACCTATTAACCCCTTATGTTTCAATCATCTTAAGAAGGTCAATTAAGATTGTTCATTGTCCATTTACCCTTTGATTAGGCCAAAATGTTAATTAAAGCTTAAATTTCATAATTACCTTTTTGCTCTTAAGGCTTTAAAGCCTCATATTTCATTAATTTAAACTCAAATGAATTTGAAATTTTTATGTTACCTCACTCATGGGTTGATTAAAACATCAGAGAAGAAAATGTGATTTTTTTTAATTTATTTAAATTTTATAATTATTTTAGAGCAAAAATAAGGATTTTCAATATTAATTTAATAACTTAGCTAAAGTAAATTATCTATTTTTAAGAAAATTATTAAAGATTCATCTAGGTTAGATGACCATTTGGACATATTATCATGATTTTTTGAGTTTTAGTTTAATTAATATAATTATTTTTTTGTTTTGAGCATTAATTAAATATAAAATATTATTTAAATGAAAATTAAGTTTTATATTTTTCAGAAATTTCCCTGAGTTCAAGGAATCCATAGAAACAAATTTCATATTTTTGTGATTTTATTTATTTATTTATTGGAATTATTTTAATGCAACATTAAGGAAAATTCATTTTAAGCCTTTAAAATTCACTTTAAGCCTTTTAAAAATTTATAACTTTATTTTTAAAATTAAGAAAAATATTTTAATTATTCCTAAGTGATCAAGAAGTAATTTAGAACATTTTTTATATTTTTTAATATTTTAGTGATTTTTATGATATTTTAATTATTTTAATTATTTTAATTATTTAAAAATTAGAAAATAGCTTTAAAGTGAACTATTTACAATAACTTCAAATTTATTTTTCTTAAATTTCTCTCGTCACAAGGAACCAAACCAATTTTTTAAATTTTTTTGCTTGTATTTTAATTATTATAAATATTTTATTGAAAAATCTCATTTTGCCTAGAAAATCAATTTTTGTAATAGAATCAATCCATATTGAGTTTAAATTTTTATGGGGAGTTCCCCTAACCATTTCATTTAGTGTGGATTAAAATTTGTAATTTTTCTTTTTATATTTTAATTATATTATTTTTCTATTATTTTAATGAGTTAAATACACAAAGTGACATTTTTAATCAATAAAATCCATTTTATAATTTTCTTATGGTCCTCTAACCCTAATGAACCTATTAAAGCAAATTTTACATTTTTTTATTTATCTTTTAATTATTGTGAATTTTTAATTGGACAGAGGTAGTTTAACTTAAAAAATAGGGATTTCATACCAGAGATGCCTTTTGACTTTAGAAAAATTAGAGGATACCCTTATTAACATGAGGAATCAACCCCTAAAGTTTCAAGCCATGGTGATTAACATTTACTTAGTTAATGCTAAAACGTCCCGGGAGGTATTTAATTAATTAAAAATTAAATACATGTCAAATAAATTTAATTTTTGTTTCACATTATTCTCCTTTGTTCAATGAGCAAGAGTATTTTTTTTATTTTATTTTTATGAATTTTCTACTTCAAGATATGAATTTTTAAAGTTTACTGAATTAAATAAATCAATTTAATCCATAATTTCCCACTTAAACAGCTCAGCGCTGACTCAACCTCGGCAGCCCCGAATGTGCATGTCGCCCTCTGGTTGGACGCCATCATATGATTCACCTGTTATACGGGCCGCATTTCACGTCTCGTTCTTTTGTCTGGCTCCATCCTAACCGTCCATCTGATACACGCGCAGTTAGATAGCTCTCTTCCTTCATCCTCAACTGGTGTAGCCAGCAGACCACATGTTTTCTAAACCTAATTTCTCCCTAGATTCTCAACTAAATCACGGGGCTTGATCCTAAAGCTTCATCTAAGTGAGGCGAACCTATCTATATGGTTAATTAATTATGGATTGCAAGTTTTTTTCACAAAGTTTCAAATAAAGCTCAAATTTGGGAATTTTGATGCATACCTTTGTCTGAGAGGGGAGGCCTCAATCAGAAGCACTATGAATGTTCGTTGTGAACTTGCAAAGCTCCTCCAAGTGCTAATTTGAGCTCTCCGGAGGTATATATATGAATGTAGTAAGAGGGTGATTCGGGCTTGATCTAACACTAATGTAGAGGACTGAACAGAGGGGGATTTTGATGGGGAACTTCCTCGTTTGCTCTGAGGAAGCTTAGGAGCGGTTCAATTTGGGGATTGATTGAGTTTTCAGGGATGTCTTGTTTTTAGCCTAATTTTAGCTCTGAAATTGAGATTAGGTAGAGGCAATGAAGGCTGAAAAATGGTGGGGTTGAGCTTCTTTGGGCTGTGGGAATGATTTGGGACAAATTTGACAGAGTTTGATTAGGTTTTGATGCATCACCCCTTTGACCGTGGAGGGTGGCTCTTCTTATAGACATTTCCATTGCTATCCTCAATGCAAGCTGAGGTTATAGAGAGTCCGCTTAGGTGGGGGGAAGAAGTGCTCCAATGACCAATGAGGCTTAGCTAGCTCAAATGGGTTCAATTTTGGGTTTAAGTCATGTTAGGTCTCTCGGGTTGGTGTTTTCTTGTGGCTGAAGTGGTTAGCCGGTTAGGGTCAGGTCACCTCCAATCTCAGGTGAGCCAGAGAGGTTGAGCAGTGGAATCAATTTGGGTTTATGGAGGCTCCTAGGTGAAGATTCAATTGAGATTTGAAATTTGGGCAAAGTGGCTAGGCTTGGGTTTAACCCCTTGGTTACTTGGCTAAATCAAGTCCCAAAATGGTTAGAACAGTTCCTAAGATCCTAAAGTGGATTTTGGTGAAGTCAAATGGCTGGTTTGGGGGTTTGGGCAAGAGTTTAAATTCCTCATACATGGGTTAAATCCAAGTGAGTGGGAAAGAGGGAGTGGTCACCTCCCTTTGCCATTTTTGGCAAAATTAACTTTAGAATGCCCATGGAAAGCTCCATGAGTCATTCCATGCCATGTATGAGCCCATGGAAAAGTTTCATGCAAATGGTATTTAGGATTTCATGACCTTTAAATGAGGAAGGTCAACATGCCTAATTTTGATAAAGTGCCATGTACATGTATTGTATGATTCATTTTATGCCATGATGGTGTAATTTAAATACCATGGGATGAAGGAGGATTAATCATTTGTCATGTGGGCTCAAATTCAACTTTTAGAATTGATGTCATGGGCTTTTGAAAATGCATAAAGGGGGTGGGCTTTTAAGTATGCATATGATGATTTAGATTTTTGAAAATGATTATGGAAGGATCAAATTGGATTCAAATTGGTTGAAATTGGATTTAGACATGTTGCAATTTTATGTGAATTTGAAATTGGGGTGTTCATGAAGTTCAATTTTGGAGCTTTGGATTTTTAGGTCCAAATTGCAGTATTTGGTTTTGAGCTTGCAATTGGCTTCAATTGGGTTTGATTTTGGTTTTAATTAGGTGTGGGAATATTGAATTTTGATTGGTTATATGAAATTGAGGGACATTGGATTGATTGTGAAGTCAAATTTGGTGGATTTTGAATTTTGGGGCAAAATTGGGGATTTTTGTTTAAAAGTGAATTTAGGGTTTGTGGTTAGTTCGATTGGGCTTCAAATTGGTTTAGATTGGAATTGGACATGTTGAATTAGGGTTTATAATTGAAATTGAGGAAATTTGGAATCATTATGGTGGAATTTGGAGTTAATTTCGGGATTTGGCAATTTAGGGGTAAATTTGGGATTTTGGTCAAATTTGGACAATTTGGTAAAATTTGGTAAATTTGGGACGTGGGTGATGTGGGGATGTTTTTATTGATTTTTAAGTTTAAATTGGGTGAAATTTGAATTTTTTCAATTTTGGGTATTTTGGGGTATTTTAGTAATTTAGCCCATTTTGATAGGTTTGAATGATTTTGGGCCAATTGTTGGTTTAAAATGATTTGGGTAAGGTTTTGGAATAAATTTAGAGTTTTTAGTAAATTTTGAGAATATTGTTTTGATAATTAGGATCTAGAATGGACTAAGGGTTTACGGGTATTCGATTATGGCTCTTAGCCATGCCTAACCACATTGGAACCAAGCCTAACCAAATGGAAACCTCTTTATAAACCTTCACATATTGATCCTACCTATCTTGATCAAAGAACAGAGGCTTGGGACCACCCATATGAGTATCTTAATGGGGTAGAGGGGAATTAGTTTAGGGTTCTGAGATAAGTTGGGAATTCAAAAGGATTACGAGTATGTGCTTATGACTAAGCCTTAGTCAGCAAGAGTTTCCCTAAGTTCAATCGGTCTTATGGGAACTCATTGCTGAACCTCCACATGTTGGTCTTCAACCTTCCAAGTTGTTTGGAGTTTTGTAACCATCTATGTAGGGTTTCAAGAAATGCTAGGAAGTGGTTTAAATTTATAGGTGGTGGGCTCCATCTCTAATCCTCTAAGATAGTGAAGGAGAAGCCCTATGGCTAGATCTTAAGCACTAAGAGGAAGTTTAGACCTCAACAAAAAATGTGGTCAACAGGTGTATACTTGTTCTTGAAAAAAAAAACAGAACAAAGAAGCGCAATAATTCTATGAATTATTAATTGAAGCTCAACAACCTTTACAGGAAGGATGTACTAGGGCTGTCAAAATGGCTCGTTGTTCGCGAGCAGCTCGTGTTCGGTTTGTTAAGAAGCTTGTATTCAGCTCATTCGTTAAGTTAACAAAGATTTGTTCGTTTGTGTTCGGATCGTTTTGGATCACGAACACAGATTGATGAGTAGTATTTTTTAAAATTTTAATTGACTTCAAGGCTACAAATATTTATAATCAATTAAAATTATTAATTAAAAAATAGAATACAAATTATTAAATTAGATTCAAATGATGTTTTAATATAAACAATAATTTTTAAATATTTCCTCAATCCTTAACATCTTATGGGTACGTGATTAGGTTTGTCAAAACAACTCTTTGTTCGTGAACGGCTCGTGTTCGGTTCGCTAAGCAAACGAGCCAAACACGAACACACTTTTTGAGCTCGAAATATAAACAAGCCGAACACAAGTTGAGTCTGGCTCACTCGTGTTCGACTCATTTACACCCCTAGGATGTACTACGCATATGGAATTATTAGTGTAATGTTGTGTATCAAATCTAATTTCAATGTGTCCATAGAATGCTTCAATCACATTACAGCATTTTTAAAGTAAATGAAATCTACAGAGAATTTAGTTCCAAATGACTTGTATAGAACTCAAAAGTTAGTATGGATGGTTACCGTCTAAAAAGATAGATTGTTGTGTTAACAGATACATATTATAATAAAATAACGATGCAGTGGAAATGAAATGCAGACTTTATGGTATTGTTAGTTCAAACTAAGGGAGTGAAAGGGTAAAAAAGAGAAAAATTTCGTACAAGTGTCACTTCATACTTTCTGCTCGTATCACAACTTCAGTGACTCTTCACTTCTATGCTCACACCTTCGCACAAGACATGACATAGTACTAGATATGTTGATGCTAATTCTATGAGTTGTCCACAATTAGTGAAGCCTGAAAACATTTTGAATGCATAGATCTCAACCACGCAATAGTAGGCTTGACTTATTTATGGATGGTTTCACACCATTTAATCACACCGCAACACTCTATTTATGTTATCATCATGCCAAAAAATTTGCCCCCAAATAGTTTTTATTTTCAACGTTGATCATCCCAGGTCAACATAGCCCAAAGAGTAAAATTTGTCGATTTACACTCTGATAGATGAGCTTCAGCTATTGTTAGAAACAAGCGTTCTTACTTATGCTATCGCTACAAAATAAAATTTTCTACTTAAAATTGTTCTTATGTAGATGATTAGTGATTTATTGTCTTACGAAATGTTATATAATTGAATAATAGATGGAAAATTAGCTTGTCCTTACTAAATGGATATGCCAAAAGTATTTACTTTAAAGCATGGAAGAAATATTCCTGGTTCAATTGTCATCGATGGTTCTTAGCCAAGATCACCTTGAAGGAATAAAGATGCTTTTTTTAAAAATAGAGTTGAATGATCAAGTCCACTCTTAAGGATAAATTAAGCCGATTTGTTGCAGATGATCAATAAAGTATTAAAGATTACTGAGAGACAAGAACTAATATCAAATTGTTTACTATATTTTAGGGTTACAAATAATTGGATGAAGCAGAGTATTTTTTTTTTTGATGTTCCATACGGTAGGACAAATCTAATTAGACATAATCTTGTTGTTATGCATATAGAGAGGAAATTTTTTGATAATATCTTCAATAATGTGTTGGACATCAAGGGTAAAATAAAAGATAATTTCAAAGCATGATTGAACCTAAAAGAGTATTATAAGAAAAGGCAGTTAATACATAAAGAGACAAATACAGGTAAACACATAAAGCCCAAAGGTACATATTGTCTCACATTGGAACAATGAAAAGCAATCTTGTAGTAGATGCATTATCTAAAGTTTTTCAATTATTCGAACCCGTCAAGCTAGTTAGGTTTATTACTTTCGATACACTGGTCAACCAAGGGATGAACATGATTGAGTTGTTATTAGCATAGATTTTTTATGACACAAATACGACATGGCTCTGTGATTTTGTGGGAGCATGTGGTGCTCACGTGTGCACTCCAGTAGCTTAATGAATCTGTTCGGACATTACTAGATGCAAGCCGATCCGGACTAGGGTCACCCTGTACTAGTCATGCCAGATAGCGAATTCCACTGATCCGTATCATTGCCCTATTCTAAGGAAATTTGAACAATCATTCTGAGGAATGTATGGTTTTATCCAATCATTAATAGCTTTCCATGTAATGAAATGTGTTTAATGGACCCTCGGAGTGAAAAATGGTCTATGAGGGTCAGGCGTGACCATGTCCCGAATTCCCAAATATGCTACAAATAAATTTGATTATTTTATTTGAAAAATTATTATGTGTATGAAGTTATATTAGGGTAATAAAATTTTGAATATAGAAATGTGTAAGAAAATTTGGTTAAAACTTTATAGTGATTAAGAAAAGTTTGAAGTCAAAAATTTTTCTTAGTGAAGAGATGTTAAATATGGTGTAACTATCTTTAGTAAAAAAATTATATTTTTGAAAAATATAGAAGAATTAGACTTTTATTTTTCAATACTTAAATTTCTTTAATTAAAAGTAATTTTCAAAAAATATTATTATATTTTTAAGTAAAGGATGTATATCAGACCATTGCTTTAGGAAAGGAAGAGTAGAATTCAAAATCATTAAAGGTCTATCCATATATAGTAATCCTTGCCAGAAAAAAAAAGGAAGAAAAAAGGGAAAAGGAAAAGAAAAGAAAAAAAAAGAACAAGAAAAAAAGTGAAGTATAGTATGTGAGGAGAAGCTTGAGGATTAGTGCCTAATAAAAAATTGGTTCCACATATGATCTTTTTAAATGCATAAGATTTGAGAAACTCCTAAGCTTAAGGATATAATATAGCGAGTGTAATTACTTTAATGAAAATTTTAAGTAAAGAAGATAGTATGCTTAAACTCTATATTTGGAAAATTTACAAGTATTTCTGAATTAGATAGGAGCTCATATTTTCTTACTTTTTCACTTTAGAAAATTTCAAAACTTTAAATTAATCTCATTTACTAAAGTATTTAAATTGATCTCATTTCACTAAAGTTTTTTCTAAATTGGAATAGTGCATTTCTAGAACAAAATTTTAGATTCTCCTAAAAAAACTCATTCACATAATTTGCTTATGTTGGTTTTGAAAGATTGTTGTGTCACTTGAGGATAAGTAACATTTTACGTTTGGGAGTATTTGATATACCTAAATATTTTTATGCACATTTTTATATCTATTTTTTATCATATGCACTTTATGGAAGGTTATTTTGTGATACCAAAAATCTAAACTTTTGAACCCCTTTGCCCCTAAACTCCACCAAGTGACCAAATTACCCCTAAAACCCTAATTTTGCCCAAAATTCCCAAAATCAACCAAAATTATCAAAATCTCTCAAAAGTCATCCCAAAACATCCCTCACCACTCAAAATACCGAAAACACCTCAAATTTACCAAAATTTCCAAGATAGGCCCCAAATCCCCAAAATTTAATAAAATGCCCCTATTAGCCCAAAAATTCAAAAAATTCCCAAAAATTCCCAAAACCCTCAAAATATTCCCAATTTTAATTTTGAACCACTACATTGACCCAATTTGGCCAAATTGAACTATTTTTACCAAAAGGCCCAAAATGCCTCTTAAGGCGCAAAATGCATAAATTACATCCAATGTCCACCAAATTGAACTCAATTCCCCACAATTAAAGTTCCAAACTTTAATTCAACATTCCCAATCTCAATTGAAATCAAATCCAAGCTCAATTTGACCCACTTTTGAATCCAAATTGAACCCAAACTACAATCCCCAATTATGACCATGTGATCAAATATCCCCAAATTGAACCCAATGTCATTCAATTTAACCCAATTTTAATATCCAAAATCCTTCATAACATTCCTCTACACCAAACTAAACAATCAATTTCCCCCAATTGGAACCCAAACCTCACCCAAGTCCAGCCAAACCTAAAATCGTCAAAATTTCCCTAAATGTGCCTCATGTCCAAAATCCATCAAATTGAATGCCCTAACCCTATAATATCCAACCGATTTTTTGTCAAGAACTCTTCAATACATCCCCTAGACCATTTGCAACCATCAATTGGCCTTTGGCTCCACTCTAGCCTAACTTTAACCCAAGCTAACCCAACATGCCCAAAATTGACCAAACACCCAAATCAAGCCAAATTGATCCCTCAAACCTATTCAAAACCACCTCAATCCTCTCCTAAACACTTTATGACAATCATATACATCATTTAGAACAATCAACTAGACCTAAACCATGTTTGAACCCAACCTATCCTAACTTGAACCCACATGGTCATAAATTGAACCCATGAGCCAAATTGATCAAACCTAGCCAAATTGATCAAACTAAGCTCATCATAGCCAACCATTAGACACCTAGGACTGAGCTAGATCCACCTAGCCCACTCTAGTGGAGCCATGGACAAAAGTTCCCATGATTTTGGGGATCCCCACCCATAAATGGGCAAAACTTAAAGAGGTTTGTAATGAGAACTTAACCAATTAAGCTCACCCCACTTATGACCTGCCCTTTGGCTCACTTGACCACTAGCCGCCTCCCCGGGCCTAGCTAGCCAGCCTAGTCACCGAAGGAGGAAAAACCGAGAGCCACCTTCCATGGACCAAACCCAAATTGACCCATTCAAGCTGTCTCACCCTGATTGGTTAATTGCTCCTTGTTGCCCTCCACCTAAGCATTTAAACTCACCCAAATACCAGCCAAGGCAGCCCCTCTAAGCTCCTCTATTTAAACCACCATCCTTGACTGTCAAAGAGGTAGTGTGCACAAAACTTAGCGGAAACTCTACCAAATTGTTCCCAAAGTTTATAGCAACCTCCCTAAGCTCATCCTAGCCACCCCCTGCCATATCCCACACTGCCTGAGCTCAATATTGAGGCTCAAAACCTTATCAGAACCAGGACACATCCCATTACTGCTCTAGACTGAACCAAAATTAAATTACTGTACTCACACCATTCCAACACTGAAAGAAGAAGTTCCCCCATGAAAGCTCCATCACAGAGAGCCTCTACCTCATACTTTGGTTAACACCTGAAATCAGATCTAGTCGAACTTGGGTCCAGGAACAAAAGGCTTCATCTGGAGATTCGTAGGGATCAATCAAAGCTACTACAACCATCTGATCAAGGCCTCCCCTCTCAGATAATGGTATTAAACTCTCTCAACCTCCCGAGCTTATCTAAATTCTCCATGCACATTAGGTTTATTTCAGGCAAGGTTAGCCGTATAGATACGTTCGTCTAGGTCAGATGAGTCCATATAAACAAATCTCAAATGATTTGGTTGAGTCTAGCTTGAGATCTTAGGGATAAAAGGTGGAAGGATTACGGGATGAACCAATTAGGGACGAAGACCAGGAGCCGTTGAATAACGTGTGTAACGTTTAATGGGCTAGGATTGCATCGGACAGAGGATCTATACATAAAGCGCTCGCTGACTCAGATGGCAGCGCCTAACCAGAGCACGTCGTATAGTGCTTTGACACGCCGTAGGTTGCCGTGGTGCTGAGTCGGATAAGTAGGAAATTAAATATTTTTTGATTTATATAAATTAGTCCACCTTTAAAAATCCATAACTTGGTATAGGAAAACCATAAAAATAAAAAAAATACCCTCTTGCTCAGCGAACAAAGGACAGCAACGTGGAATTGGTTTCAAATTATTTGGTTTAAATCTTATTTTTAATTAATTAAATACAGTATTCTTTATTTCAATTCTCCATTTGTATGTCCATTTCACGATGGCATGAAACTTAGGGATTTTGTTCTCTCTGACATGAGGGATCTTCCCTGATTTTTTCAAAGTCGAGGGAGATCTCTATTTTCAAGTTGTAGGTGTTTGTTTTGGTATAAAAATTATAATAATTAAAATATTGATCATAAAATCCAAATTAAATTTTGGTAAGTTCAGTGTGACTAAGGGAAGATTGGAAAAATATAAATTGGATTTAATTCACTAAGAATAACCCTAATTGTAATTAAGCACTAGATTCTAAAGAAAAATATTTGGATTAAATATAAATGAAAATAACCTAAAAATCATTCTCTATTGTAATTTAAAGTCAGAGAAACTTACCATAAAATTTTCAATTCAATTGAAGTTAAATTTAAACACTTAAATGAATTTTCCAAGCTAAAAAATACTTTGACATTTATATAATTATCATAATTAAAATACACTTCAAAAAATCACCAAATTAATTGTGGGAGTTCTCTGTGATCAGAGGAGTCCTTGAAAAATAAAATTGTAATTAAAATAAATTCTTCGTTTTTTAACATTATTTTAACAATTAAATAATTAATAATTAATAAAAATCACAAAGTTCATAAAATTGATAAAAAAATGTTCTAAATTGCCTCTTGATCATTTGGAAGTAATTGGAGTAGTTTTTCTTACTCTCTAAATAAAGATATTAAATTTTAAGGGTAAAATTGACTTTCCCTAATTTCTCATTAAAATAACTCTAATAATTTAATATAAATCACAAAAATATGAAATTTGGTTCTCTGGGTTCTCTGACCTCAGAGAAATTTATAAAAAATATAAAACACAATTTTCCTAATAAATAATATTTTATATATAACTAATACTCTAAAAATTTAAATAATTATAATAATTAAATTAAAATTCAAAAGAAATGTGAAATTTTGTCCAAATGATTCTCTAGTCTATGTGAACCTCCAATAATTTTCTTTTTGATATATGTTTTATTTTTACTAAGTTATTGAATTTTCTTTAAAAATTACTATTTTGCATAAAAATAATTATGTAAATTAATTTCAATTAAGAAAAATCACATTTTCTCCTCTAATGCTTTAATTGACTCATGGGTAGGGTACCATAAAATTTTTAAAATCATTTGCATTAAATTTGATAAATTATAAAGTGTTAGGTCCTTAGGGGCAAAATTGTAAATTTTAATAATTTTACCTTAATTTATATTTAAGTCCAACCAAAGTGGGAAATGGCCATAATTGAGATATTTAGATGATTGAAACATAAGGGGATAATTGGTAGAAACTAACTTCACCATTATCACAGAAAAGATAAATTTGCAATTTTCTTAATTTTTTTAATTTGGGAGATAATCAAAATTAAATGTTCCCAGGGTTAGGGTTTTGACTTTGAAAGCTAATAATTCACCAATCTAGTACCCCTAGTTGGTGTTTAATGGTAAATTCAATACTTTAATAAGAATCACACTCACATGTTTAACTTTTCCCAAAATTGCAAATATGCCCATTAAATCTTATGGGCTTGGTATTGAGCTAGGCTTAATCAAATTTTGCTAATATGGATTAGTATAGATGATAAGATTAATTATAAATATAATTGAAACACTACAAGCCCAACCATAAAAATCAAATCGGCTAAGCTCCTTAATTAGGTCAATTTGCCCCTTGGGTTCTTTACTTACATAATTTATAAATGGAATATCAAGTGATACTTACCCCACTTTTTGGGATGATTAAAAGATTAATTCACTAAGCATAAGGGTATGAAATGGATGAATCATTTAGTGATTATGATAAGTTCAAATGGACTCAAGAAAGTTTAAAAGGGTTGTTAAATAATCAAGTATTCCCTAGACCTTTTCACATGTCTTATGGACATCTTATAGGATGACTGAGTCTATCATACTTATTAAAAGAAGGCATCTCTTAAATGAATAAATAGAACCCATGAAGTTATGACATGGGACTTAGCAGGCTCGTGAAAAACCTATCTATAGGCTTTCTTTCCTGCAAATTATATTTATTGAAAATATACTAAAGTTTCAGGTGGAGGAACTGGAAGACTCGCCAGGTACACTTTTATAAGTTTATAGTATTTTTCTTTATTGTACTTTTCTTACTTATGAGCTTGCATGATAAATAACAATATCACTGTGCATGAAAATCAAAATTGTTAGGATAGCCACAAAACTAAAACCAAGATCAATATTAAAATCAAAACAAGATAACATTCACTGCGACGGCAGTCAAAATATAAGACAGCTCAAGATTTAATCACAAACAAAACAAAAATCATAATTACAACTAAATTAAAATACCTCTATCAGATGATTGGGAATACCTCGGAGGATGCAACCTACAGCTGCTAACGAGATTTCCCACAGCCTAAATGAATGTATGAAACTCATTTAGTTGAGTTTAGTAAATTCATTTGGACTAAGTGAATCTGAAGAAAACAGTGGTGCTGGAATGAGGGAACCGTAGGATCCTAACCGGTGTCGCTATAATCAACTTAAATATTCCCCTAACAAGACATTAAGTCACCTCAATTTAAATCCTCTCCAAAACATGCTACTTCTCTTTTCTCTTCGATTTGACACTTCTAAAACTAAATCTGCTACGACGAGGAACTTGGAGCATGCATAGTGGGTAGCACGGCCATCTTCAATAGTAAAACTCCTTAGAATTAAACAACAAGTCATAGGACTTAGCTTGCTTAGTGCAGCATAGACCATCACCTTATCTCTTTAGGCCTTTGTACCTATTTCAATATAAGCCCTGACTCGTCTTAGGTTTCGACGTTGTCATCTGATAGGACATAAATCCTCCTATCTTTTAGGCTATTCACATGATCGATATCAAGTGAATGTAAGTCTTAAATAATAAAATTGGCAGGATAATATCTTAAATTGAAGCCAAACCATAGGATAGTTTGGGAAAGAACACCAAGATTCTTCTTGGATCTTTATCTTTCCCCTAGCTCTCTCACCCTTTGGATTTCTACAATAACTGTTCTGAAACTTGAGCCACTCACCTATTGGATTTCCCATTCACATTTTCTTGAAGAATCATACCATTCGAAAGTCATGAAGATAATATTTTCTGATCTTTATCAAGATTTTTCTTAGATAACTTTGGTTATTTAAGATGTAATTAACTATAGGAGTTTTTCCTTATAGGAAACTTAAAGACCCCATATTAATATAAACTGTATCTTGTTCATTCATACTAGATAGCAGAAATTTTTAGTTAACATAAATGGTTTGTAGAATAAACGGATCTCATGGATCCTTTAGTTTATTTGCTCAAGCCTCACCAACAAGCAATGTGTCCATTCTTCGGGATAGGTACATGGCTTGCGATATAGCGCTTGATTATTTAAACAATTAATTATATGGGATTGGTTTAATTTCATTTTTTTCAAACTTAAAAATGATATTTTCTAAAATTATATATATTATATTAAATCCATCTTAAAACCCTTTTGCAGCTGGCAAGAGTATGTAGGAGTGGGAACTCTTGTTCTATAGAGATTAAAGAGGGGAATTTGAGAGAATCTGTAAGGGGTTTACTATAGTACATTGTGTAGCACTGTGGAAAATATCGTTCGGTGGAATTTGCTTCTCTGTTCAAAGGGAAAAAACTAAGTATCGTGTGTACTCTTATTTGACTATTATTGTAAACACATATTTGGTGAATTTGCTTAGATTGAATGAAGTTTTCTTTGGTGTTTATCATGTGTAGTGAGTAGATTTCTTATACTTTTCTCTTGTGATGGATACGTTTAGATAAGTAGGGTTTTGAATGCTTTGAATTGATCTTTATTATTATGTGATGTGTATATCTCTAGACTTAATTTACATGTTGTATTGGTCATACAACTTGTTAAAATTTGTTGTGATCCATTAGGACTCGACAAAGCGGTGGTGAAACAACATAGAATACTCACATTGTGTGATTGACTATGAAAGATGAGTCATCAGGCAATGTAACTTAAGGAGATGCGTGTCGATATAGTTTGAATTAGGAGTTTCACGGGTGATAATTGGAAACAATTACCTAAAATGAATAATACTCATTTATGCACTCAAGTGAGGGAAAATGAGTCTTATGCTCCTGTTGTCACTACCAAATTACAATTCTTAGATTAACACCTACAATCTACTTAGAAAATCACAAGATAAAAATATCTCTAACAATCTTGAATTTCACATGTTTAATTGATCTAGGCAAGTTTAACTTAGGAGTAAAAATATACTTAGGAATAATTTTTAGAATAACCATATTTAGCGATATTCCAAACTAGGACTTGAAAGTAGTAAGCTTGAATTGATCCTCAGGTTGTTATTACTACGAATCATGTTTCGCCTTCCCTGTGGGATAAACATTTTGGACTCAAGTAGAGCCCTATATTAAGAAAGTGATACATGCACATATGTAGGAACCCTGACACTTAGAAGGAGATTTTGAGTTAAACTAAATTATTATTCATGTATTAGTAGTTGCTGAGGATGTCAAGCTTTTCTGGCTTCATTGCCAAGGAACGAAGTAAGAAAGCATCAGTAAGAAAAAATTAAGGATAATTTTAGTTGAACCTATATAACTTAGATTTGAAAATAGTAGTAGTACTTAGTAATTTTAGTTGTTGTGTTTATTTTTAAAAAATAAATTAAATGTAAAATATCTATCCTATTAGTTAAACCTTTAGATTTGAATACACAGTTCAGGAGCTGCTGACCTTGAACGCTACAACTTAGAGCTAGAGATAACTATTAAGAGGATTAGAAATTTGAGAAGACTCCAAAAAGTTTTTATAGAAATAGCAGATCATCTAGATAATGAGGATCCATTCATTGATCATAATTTAGTAGACCTTTGAGGGATTAGCCAAACCCTACATTGGATGAAATTCATTTAATTATACATACTCCTATCATAGCAGTCAATACTTTTGAAGTTAAGCCTGCAATAATTCAGATGGTACAGAATAATTAATATTGTGGATCTTCATCTGAAGTCCCAAACTTACACTTAGCTTGTTTCTTAGAAAGTTGTGCAACATTCAAATATGATGGTGTTTATAATGATGCAATTAGACTTAGAATTTTTCCTTTTTTTAGGAATAAAGCTAAGATGTGACTCAATTCATTAGCTCCAGCTCAATTAGGATATGGGGAGATCTAGCATAGAAATTTCTAGCCAAGTATTTTCCACCACCTAAAACCACTAAGTTGCAGAATGATTCACTTAATTTGTCAGCATGATGGGGAATAAATTTATGAGGCTTGAGAACAAATTAAGGAACTTCTTAGGAAGGGTCCATATCATGCATTACCTGATTGGCTTATGATTAAAACTTTCTACAACATATTAGTTGGATCTTTGAGAGAGATCATTGATGCTGCTGCTGGAGATTCGCTCATGTCAAAACCATTTGAAGAGGTTTATTATCTCGTTGAGGAGATGGTTACCAACAACTTTTAATGTCCATCTGATAGAGTGAATCCTAAAAGTGTAGTGATTATTCTTGAAAATTATGTACTTACAGTTTTAACTTCTCAGGTTGCAATGACTGCAAGAAAATTGGATCATTATGGGATGAGTTAACCTCAAGGACTGCTAGTTAATAAGGAGAATTTATTTAATTAATTAGTTGACCCTAATTCCTATGATACTATCCATGCACTAATAAATAAACCAAATAATCCTTATTCCAATATTACAACCCACGTTGGAGGAGTCATCGTAATTTCAACTGGAACAATAATTCTGGAGGAAAAAACCAAACATTGGGAAATAATAAATTTAATCCTATGAAAAATTGAAATAATCAAGTAACTTCTAATGTTAGACCTTCTTATCCACCAAAATTTATCATTAGAAGATGTTGTTTATCAGATGGGAAATTAGTTGCATTACCAAGGAATGCAATTAGGAACAATGAAAATTAGTTGGGATATATAGCTTCTACACTTAGCAATCATCCTCAAGGGATGCTTCTTAACAATACCAGGGTGAATCTAAAAGAGAAGAGAAGTGAGCAAGTAAAGCAAGAGTAAAACTTGCATTCATCGGGCTGACAACGTTAAGCCAAGCACTTTATGGGAGGCACCACATGTTTATTCTTGTTTGTTTGTGTTTATGAATATGTGTGATTGTTAAGAAGAAGATGATGATGACGCAAATGACTTAGTGTGATTGTTTTTATGATATTTTTTATGTTTTGTGTTATGTATTGTGCTATTGGATGTTGTTATTTTTTCTTTTCATTTTTTTCTTAAACAATTTTAATTTGCCACTATTTTAATTTGAAATATTTATGGACAAATTTATTTCTGGTTAGTTTATATTTCTATGTTGAAACCTGCACTGTTTTTAAACTTACTTCTAATTCAGTTTTTCTTCTAGCATGTGTAGTTAGAATCACTTTCTATTGCATACTGTAATATCATGTGGAAAACTTGTAAATGTTTTTTATAGTCTTATGTGGTAGCATGTATGAGCTGTGATTTTTCTTCCTACTTGTATCTTTCAGTATTTATTGATATACATGTCAATAATCAAGTTTGGGGGGGGGATAAATTTTTATAAAAACTAAATTTTATTTGTCCTCAATAGATTACATTAAGTTAATTTCATTGCAGAACAATTTGATAATTTTGATTTTGGGAATGAAATAGAAAACTTAGTTGAAATTTTGGAGAAAAATATTATGCTATAATTAAAGTATTTTATAGAGGACTACGGAAAAATGATTTTACTATTTATAGTAGAAAACAAATTGTATTTTTGAAAAATTAAGGATTATTATGCTTACACTTTTAAAAGGATTGAGACCATATTAAAACTTAATCTCAAACTAATACTACTTTTTCTTGTGAAAAATAGTAATAAGTTTTTAACTTTTGAAGGAGGATAGTGAAATTCAAAACTATTTAAGGTCTATCCAGCTATATTAATCCTCACAAAAAATTAAGGATTAAAAAGATCCTGAAAAAGAAAATAAAAAAAGTGTGAGGAGAAGCCTAATAAAAAATTGGTTTCACTTGAATCCTCCTAAAAAGAAAAAGACTTATAAATAATCCTAAACTAGTTTTTATTTCAGAAAGTATTAGTAAAACTTTTACAAATAGAGTTATTAAATTCTAACTTTATACTTTCTAGGGATCCTAGGTTTAACAAATTACAATTATTTTTTGAACTAGATAGAACCTCACGACTCCTAAGTTTAATACTAAAAATTCTTATATCCTAGTTTTTGTCTGATTCACTAGAGTTTCTTCTAGGTTGTACAACGACATTCCTCGAGCAAAATTGCAATAAGATCTAAAGAAACTAATACCTCAAATTAACATATTTGGTTTTCAAAGTTGAAGTGCTACTTAAGGAAAAGTAACATTTAAGTTTGGGGAAATTTGATATGTCTTTGAACATACTAATATTCTAGTTTATTTTGCACATGTTTTTGAATGAAACAACACGTTGATGGAAGGTATTTTTATTTTTTATGATGCAAGTACAACAGGGTAGGAGCATTGGAACAAATTTGGATGAAAATAGAGCGAAACAAAACTAAATGGAGCAAAGGTGCTGATTGTGGTCTGGTGCCTAGACACCCACTTTTGGGAGCCAAGGTGTTGCATGAAAACCTTAGCGCCGGGTTCTGGATGCTTAGGTTCCCAAGCGTTTCAAGCATACTGAGAGCACGACACTTAGGCACCGCAAACTAGGCGCCTAGGTGTTGCAGTTCAGATGGTTACTTTTTGCTAGTAATTTTATGGAAGCTGACTGTTCAGATGGGGAGGTTGAAGATGATTTAAAACAATTTTAGCGGATTTTGGGAACTCTAGTTCGAGGGGGTTCAAACGGAGGCAATCATAGGAGATCAAAGTTCTGGAATTCTTTCAGGATAGTATGTAGGAGTGGGACTCTTGTTCTAAAGAGATTAAAGAGATTGTGTAGCCCTGTGGAAAACATTGTTCGATGAATTTGCTTCTCTCTTCAAAGGGAAAAAACTAAGTATCGTGTGTACTTTTATTTCGCTATTGTTGTAAACACATATTTGGTGAATTTGCTTGGATTGAATGAAGTTTTCTTTTGTTTTTATTATTTGTAGCTAGTAGATTTCTTTTAATTTTCTCTTGTGATGGATAGGCTAGATTAGTAGGGTTGTGAATGCTTTGATATGATTTCAATTTTCATGTGATGAGTATATCTATAAACTTAATTTACTTGTTGTACTAACCATATAACTTGTTAAAATTTGTTGTGACCCATTAGAACTGGTCGAGCGGTGGAGAAACAACATAGAATACTCACATTGTGCAATTAGCTATGAAAGATGAGTCATGAGGCAATGCAATTTAGAGAGATGCATATCAATATAGTTTGAATTAGGAGTTTCACGAGTGACAGACGGAAAAAATTACCTAAATTAAATAATACTCATTTATGCACTCGATATAGGGTAAATGAGTCTTATGCTCATGTTGTCACTGCCACATTACAATTCTTAGAATTAACACATACAATCTAACTAGGAAATCACAAGAGAAAAGTATCTTTATCAATCTTGAATTTTACCAATTTAATTGATCTAGGTAAGTTTAACTTGGGAGTAGAAATATAATTAAGAGTTGTTGTTAGAAAAATCATATTTAAGGATCTTCCAAACTAGGACCTGAAAGTAGAAGGCTAGAATTGACCCGTATGTTGTTGTTACTACAAAGCCTATTCCACGTTCCATGTGAGATCGACATTTTGGACTCAAGTAGAGATCTATATTACGAAAATGATATGTGCACTTCCGTAGGAATACCGACACATATGTAGAGATTTTTAAGTTAAATTAAATTATCATTGAAATGTTGGTAGCTGTGGGGGCTATTAAATTCTTCTGTTGTCAGCTACGTGTTTGTACCTATAAGAGGCAGAAACATAGGTTGGCAATTAATATCATGAAACACATTTAAGTGACAAGATTAATATTTATACAATTAAAATTATTCTCAAACATTAATTTACCTCTAACTATTTTTTATAATTTTTTGTTATGAAACCTTCCAGTAGATGAAAAAAAACTAGACAACACCCAAGATGACTTACGATATTGGAGAGAAGCTATTGAAAGCAAAAAAGAAAGGAATTATAGGCACAAGCATACAATATTCATCACTCCTATAGCACATTCGGTATATACTTCTACTGTCTAGGAGGATTAGGATAGTACGCAAGCAGTCACATTTAGAGCTAATAGTGAAACACAATTTGCTACTCAACTTGCTGAGACAAATTTTAAACTGGAGACAAATAAAAAAAAATTAGATTCCTATGATATCAGGCATACCTGAGATGGAAATAACCATTGGAGAAGAACATCAAGGAGGTGGAGGGAGACAAGAGGAACATCAAGGAGGTGGAGGGAGACAAGAGGATAGAAGAGAATTAGTACTAATTTTATTTATTCTTATTTTATGAGGCATTCAATCATGTTATTCTTATGTATAGATACTTTAATGCTTTGGCTCTGTCTATTATTATCATTTTCATGTTTAATTTTGGTCTTTATTCAAATAGTTTTAGTTTGGTAACTACAATAATTTGTAAATTAGATTGTGCGATATATTATTGAATTTGTATATGTATTCTAATTGTAGGAGTACAAATTGTAATGTAAATGAAGGCTATTTATCTACAGTTTTCTGATGACATTCTAAAGAACAAATGACGAATGATCATTTAACTTTTTATGAATTGACATCTGCAAACCATTAGCTACTTGATCAATGAAAAATAGATGGTCATGCAATGGGCTATCAAAAAACTGATGGCCTAAATTCATTCGATTATGAAAATTATGAATTTAGTTGAGTGAAAACAATGCATTTTTTTTTCTTTTGGCATGAGCTGACAGCTTTTGACCATCAATTATTTAACCAACGGCTAACCAACAGTTGGTTTTGCAACATAAATTGATGGCCTTGAGCCGTTGATTATGTAATCGATGGATAATTAACTGCTAATTGATAATTATGCTTTTAACATATGCTCTTGGGTAATGGTCGTCAATATTGCATCGAGTGATAAAATTTGTCAAAAATAATGAATAAGCTAAAAAGTTAGGTTCTTTGAACCATTGAAAATAGATAGGTTATTATTAGTTGGGTGTTTTTTTAATTTTATTGATGGCTTTTAATTGTCAGAAATGGCCTGAATTCCAAATGTTTATTAATTTCTAGATCTAATTTAATTCTTAAAATCAATATACAATGTGGTATTTTGTTAAGTTTATTTTTTAATACTTTTATGTAAGCAATGAAATTGTTACCAAATGAGAAGGTAAAATTTAAAATGTATTATTGGAAACTTCAGTTATATTTAGAGTTCATTGAAGATTAAAACATTATATAATTTCAAAAATTGTTGAAAAAACGTCATATTGTTGGGAAAATTATATAGTCTCATTACCTCCTTGACAATAACAGTATTATACAGTATGAGATATTTAAATTATTGCAAGGTGGAGAATGCGAGGAACTTTGGAGAAAACCATAAATTAATTTTATCAACTTCCCTAGGTATTCTATGAAATCTTAGCATAAAGTTCTTGAATAAGTTTTCTTAAGATCAGTATGGCACATATAACCTTCAGCTCGTTGTTTGGTTTCTTAATCCACCTCACAAGTTTAACACCAAATAAAATTTCTAAATAAATCTCCTTTGATAGAGGACAAACAAAATCTAATCTCAACTAAATTAAGTATCTTTCTCCTTCTTAGATGTCTATTAATACCTTCTAAATGCACCATTATAACTAAGAATACTTTAATGCATTTTGTAAGCATGTATAGTAATTGTTTTATACATATACATGTATCCATCAATTATTGTAAAATTTCTTAATAAAATCAATTCCCCAATTTTATGCTCATAACATAATATGTGAGTCAAAGCATTTAAATTAAATAACCCTAAACCTCTTAAAGACATAAACCTAAATCTACGAATAGTTGACGGCTAGTGCTACTCCAAATAAAGCAATTACTTATTTATTCTCTAGCCAAGGCTTCTATTTCAGAAAACTCATTATGTTTGGCATACTAATTATGACATTACTTTTTTGGAAATTCATAAAAATAAGGCCTTAATAATTTGTGCTAAGTAAGAACTCTTTATCTTGTAGATAGTGTCTCCACTGTTTGAGTCACTAAATCATTTATTGAATTTTTTGAAATAGTCCTAACATATTTTTCCTGACAATATTAAAATCCTCACTACATTAAGATAGAATATAGTATTTAATCCCCCAATCAAACTTTTGAGGCTTTACATGCTAACTCATCAGACAATCTTAAGAAATAGGTAGTGGCCAAGTTTTATTAAAATCACCATCACCACTAGTGGTTATCTAAAAATGCTTTCATTAAGAAATCAATGAGAAAAACAACTATAATGCTAAAGAGTCTAATAAGCTTCTTATAAATGTAGCCAAACCTTAAAAACATTCATACATCAATGAATGATTTCAAAACGGGATAATCTATAATTTTTTAAACTAGTGGGATCAAGTTGGAGTTTAGAAGTGATACTAATAAAATATAAGATGTGAATTTATTTCTTTTGTGAGATATTTTTCCAAAATTATGAACAACTTTTTCTTTCCTAAGATTTTTTAAAACTAATAGAAGACGATGGGGATGTTAGTCCCTATGAGGATTGAATATAAGGAGGTTATCAAAGAAAAGGACAAAAAATGATCCAATGAGAGTCTTTGATATCATAGTTATGACTTTTATAAATTTGCTTAGAACATTAGATAAACTAAATGATATCACAATCCATTCAAATAGCCTATCAAGTAGTTCAAATGTTCTTTTTCTTCACATTCTATCCTAGTTATATTCTAGTGTAATTACTCTTTAAATTAATTTTTGTGAAATAATTGTCACTATTAAAACAGCCTAGGATATCATTAGGTCTATGTAGGATAAACTTACTTTTAATAGTAATTTAATCGTTACTATCAACACACATCCTATATGTACCTTCCACCTTAGATGTCAATAAATTTGATACAATAAAAGTGTAAAGGTTTTCTCAAATTAAAGCTTTTCTAAATAACTCCTTAACATGCTTTTTTAGCTTAACATGTTCAAATCTATTTCTTGTATAATGTGAATAATTTGGTAAGTATAAACATGACTTCGAATCTACACCAAGTTGTATATCCCTTAGTGATGGAAGTCATTTCCTAAATCCTTTAAGCACAATTTGAATTCTCATCCAAAAGAGATAACACCTCTATAAGAATTAGATACTTATTAGAATCAAGTGTAGAATCCCTTAGATAATTTAACTGGAGGGTAAATGTGTCATGGAACACTCTACAAAAATTTTAAAATCTAAGAATTTCAATTGACACTGGTTATTGTGATGTCATAACTCTTTAACAGTAAGTATACCAATCATAACTATTTTAATTTTACACAAGTTTTTTATTGATGTTTAAATTGTAGGTGAGATGCACTTATGTATCAGAGTTGGAATGACTTTATCAGTTAGCTACAGGGTAAAATTTTATAACACTTTCCTTCCGTTTGAACATATATGTGTTTGTTATAATGAACTATAGGTATATCAAACATCAAAGTTCTATCCAAAGATATATTGATTATATTCAGAAGAGGCACACCATTCAATACATGGTTTTCATAACATTTTATCTTGATTGGCACCATATTTTTAGTAGTGACTAGAAGTGATATATGACACCTAAAACTTACATGAACTGAATTTGGATGAGGATAATTCTAATTTACCTCTCATTAGTGGTTGGGTGGACACATCATTCAAGAAATTACTACCATTAATTGAAAACTTAAGCTTTATTACAAATTGAAGTCATTATTTCTTCTCTAATTTTCATATTCATTCATCTGGATAGCTTCTCATAGTTATTGTTAAAATAGATGCTTAGTCATAATTCTCAAATCAACATCTAAAAGTGATTTGTCATTAATTATCATTTTTATATCCTCATCCACTTGAAAATTATCCTCTTTTAAAAATAAATTTTTGGTACATCATTTCTTGTGTCAACTAAAATAATTGATATTATTATTATTATTTGATTTACATTCAATTGTAACTTTAGTGCTAAGAAAACTACCATCATATGCAGGATTATGATTAAAGCTATACCCTTGCTTAGAATGTGAGCTAGATATTGCTCAAGTCTTGGAGGATAATGAGATTTTTTTTTCTTTTTTTTTTTTTTTTTTGTACCACAAGATCATTAGGCACGTCATTAGAGCTCGTTGATTCAAAGTCTATCTACGACGTCGATTGCACGGGCATCATTTTTTCTTTTCTGCTTAGCCCATACCAGCCAGTGTCCGCACCTACGGATTTCTGTAGGTAATATTTTCCTATAGTACACAGCTTAAACTCATCACATATTGATATTATATATGCTCTCAACATAATTAGAAAGTTACAAGCTACCTGATTTTAGCCCTTTTACAGATTTAGCCATTTTACAGAATGTCTTCTGAAACATTATTACGTAATTGTATTCGTATTTCTAAAATGTAACACTTCTTGTTGATTATATCCGAGATAAAAGAAATAACTAGAGGGCTGAAGAGTTAGTTTGAGATATCCAATCATTTATATCTTTTAGCACACTAATGAAATCATAATCTCTCTTCAAGCTCTATTTCTCTCTGTTCCACTTTTCTCTTGAGCTTTATCTAAACATATTATTACAGTTTGTCATCATCCATTAAAAAATATGAATCAAACTCTCTCTCTCTCTCTCTCTCTCTCTCTCTCTCTCTCTCTCTACTTTATATTTTATATTTTCTCTATTTGTAAGAAATACATTAAAAATATGTAGGTCATTCAAATTGTCTCATGGCCAGTGAATAAATAAACTCAAAAATTAAAATATCTTGCACAAAATGGGAAAAAAGTTGGAAGACAACACCTTGAAGCTTTTCCTCAGCGAGTATCATTTGGCTTTTAATGGTCAAATAATTTTGAGAACCTTCGTTTGTCCCAAGTACAAGTCCTTGCGCCCTGGTGCTAGCCTTCCACAGCCACAACTTAGAGACCCCAAACTCTTCATTACGCTCAAAATTGAAAAAAATAATATAAGCTCAGTTCCGAGCTGTAAAACAAAGCCAGACCTAAGCCAAAAATATAGCAAGGACATATCAAGCTTAGGTAAGGCTCACTGCTTCATCATAGTATCAGTTCGATTCTTAAAATTGCATGACCTTCTTCCCATTCAGGCATTTTAACGAACACCGACCAGCAACCACTATTTCCAGGTGAAACCAAAAACAACAAGGATTGGCTTTTCAATTGTTTCGCCACCAGAAGTGCTCATTCGATAGACTCACTGCAGCTAGCACAATCTCCACATTCTTCATGCTGAATACATTTCTTAAACGTGGAAGAAGCAGATGTTAAAAAACACATGTTTGGTATTGATAACATGTATGCAGACTTTTTATAACTCTAACTTAAATTGATAACACATGCTCTAAATAATTACCACAATCTCCACATTCTTCATACTGATTCATTTGGAAGAGAAATAAGCCATATATTCACGTGTTTAATGTCCCTTGCTAGGCTAAAAACATTGTTCTGGCAGTGTTGAAAATGTATTGTTTGTTTACGTCCGCCATTTTTTTGCGTCCCCCGTTTTTTATTGTTCAAAATCACCTGTCAATTATCAGAATAAATTAAATAATTTCAGCTAGGAAGGCAAAGAAATCTGCGAAATCAATCTGAACTAATGAAAAGTCATAATTTTCGAATTTTGCGTGCCCAGCTCAACTGGAATCGTCTTAATTATATTATAGTAGAACTACTTATAGCTCTTTTAGGAGAAAAGCAACATGCCAAGCAGAAAGTACCAAAATAATTTGCCCACAAGTGGATGAAATACGAGGCCTGAAATTAAGAATAAATATATATATATATATATATATGTATATGTATATATATATAGATGAGGAATGGAGAAATTGTCCCCATGTAACAAAAAGGCTAAGTGGGAAGGGGGGTTTTACCAACTACAATAGACTCAGTGTTCGTCCCCGAAGAGGCTAATCAGTGAGCAGGAACATTTCCTTCCCTGGGAATGTGTAAAAATGTAACCATGGAGGTCTGGATATAAGGTGTCAGTCTACTTTTCCATCTTATAATATGCCGAGGAGGAGCTTCGATATTCTTTAATATCTTGACAAAAGTGAGTGAATCTGATTCGACCAATAGGTGACCAATTCTGCACCTATGAACAATAGAGATAGCCCAAAAGATGGCAATCATTTCTGTCTCCAAAGCATCTAAAGCCAAAGTAGGAGAAGAGAAGAATAGAAGACACTTGCCTTGGGAGTTCCTAAAAACTCCCCCAAAACCAGCAACATCCTTAGAGAAACTGCCATCTGTATTAACTTTCAACCAAGAGATAGGAGAAGGGGTCCAAAAAATAAGGGAAGGTGTAAAACCTTGCTGAATTTTGGAAGCAAGCCTCCAATTTTTGCATAGATTAGGGAACTTATAGTGTTGGACTAGCTTTTGTATGTAAGAAAGACAATTAACAACAATAGAATTGACCAAGGGGTATTTATCTTGATTCCTACTCATCCAGATGAACCAAGCCACCAGACAGGGAATAACAAGAAGATCTGCTTCATTCCAGTCCATCCAGCACACTGAGAATGAAAATAAACTCAAATTAAAAGTATTTATTTTCAAAATCAAAATCAAAATCCTTTAAGTTTCAGAATGTCATCAGTGGGGAGCAACAACTTCCGGAGCCTCCAACAGAAAAATGACATAGAGGGAGTTAGCAATTTCCCTCAAATGGCTTTACCCCATACAACTGGATTCCAGTGGAAGAATTTATTGTAAATGAAAGAAGACGCACTTCTGTGAGTGGCCTTGCCTTGTAATAATTCTATCTATCTGAACATGCTCAATGGTTAGGATTGTGTTCGACATTTTGCAGTTCCATTCGTTCTCAGACCAATAGTATTTAACTAGACCGTTGCAGTTTGGATTAGACTTGGTACAAGCCAATTTCTCCCCATTCCACACCCTCTGATCTAACCAAAAATTAATCTTAGTCATGATATTCAAAAGTGTGGTCCACAGCCTTGAGTCATGATATTCAAAAGCGTGGTCCACAGCCTTGAGTCACCCAATTTGGAAGCAACAAGGGGTTGCACATTCCTGCAATACTTCCCTATCATGAATTGTGCCCAAAGGCAGCCTTGAGCTCTGAATCTAATCCACAGCTTACAAAGATTGATAGAACTGAGATGTTGGAAACTTTTAAAACCCAGAACACCAGCTTGAAGAGGTTTGCACATTTTTTTGCCATGGGAGCCAATGAAATTGTTTTTTCTGTCTAGCCCACAGAAATCTGTAAATATCGTCCCAAAGATTACTTGGGTGCTCTTCTTCATAATAAGCATCAGAAGGGCATAAGAGGGGAAGGCAGTCAAGATGCTTCTCAATAAAGCAATTCGCGCCCCCCCCCCCCCCCCCTCCCCTACTAGATAAGAAGGAATTGGTCTAGCAGATGAGTTGAGCTTTAATTTTATCAACTACCTCATTAAACTGTGTTTGTTTGGATTTACCGTTAAGTAGCTGCACACCAAGATAATTAATAGGAAGATTTGTGATCCCTGATATTTATGCTTACGTTTTTGTATATAAATTAATTCTTCTCTTAATGATATTATAAAATGGGATACTACACAAGTATATGTATTGTTATCAAGTAATATAGGACTTTCTTATTAAGCCCTGAGATATCGAATCCACAAGGAATGTAATAAATATAAGTTTATATTTTTAGAAAAGAAAATAGAAAAAATAACTTTTTACTTTTTAAGAAAGATCTTACCCAAACTAAAGACAATATTTTAGGAAATAAAATTTGATTACTTTTATTTATTTTTTATAATTTGAAATTAAAGTAAGCAACTACTTTAACTAAATTTTTATAAGATGTAAGCAAATGCAAATAAAATATCTTTTTCCTTTTTATGAATCAGTAACAAGTGATGGATATTATTATTGTGGAAGTATCTAAAATGTGTTGTGCCAAATATGAGAAATTATATTCTTTACCCTTACTAGAGATGCTATAAAGAACATAGGTTAATCTATTGTTTTATAAATCTTGAAGACGGGTTTGGTAGAAAAGATACTAGCTCTCACTCTAGAGTTTCCTCTATTCCCTCCACTTGGGGGCTAACATCTCGTATCAAAACATAAAACAATAAATCAAATTGGGGGTTTTAGCCTATCACTCTAAAGTTCTCTAATTCTACACCCATCAAAGTATATCTCCCTATTTATTTGCACTCAACCATATGGATTACATTCTCACCCATATAATCTCATGTAATTTTTTCCAATTGTTGACTGAGACAGTACCATACTGGTTCTTACATGTTCTCACAACATATTTTAGAATCTTATTGGTCAAATCAATAAGTAAATGAAGTGCAAGGTTTTGAATCATCACAACTTCTTCCATCATTAAAATCCTATACTTCACAGAACATACTTCCATAACTTTATTAGTTCATTATATTAAGTAAAAAGATAAAGAAAACTACTCAGAATTCATGGAGAAAATACAATCACAACTTGGTTTAAAATTAGAAATTATAGTAAAAACACATGAAGTCTTAATTAAAAACCAAATATAATAACAAAGATAAAGACTTATCTAAAAATCCTCTCCACAACACATTTGAAGTTCCTTTGAAAAATTTATTTTTTTTCCTTACAATACTCCTTAGAGGTTGGCGCCCAACTCTGAGGTCTCCAAATCTCTAATCTAATCCTAATACAAACTATAGTAAAGTAAAGTAAAAATGGTGAAGTGAAGTGGTGTGTTTCTAAAATAACTCTTTTACACAATAAACATAAACCACACTCGACAACATCAACCACTTTTCTGATCTATAAATCCTCTTTTTATACTTTTCTGAAAGGTGCCTTCGTATCTCTTCAAAATATGTCAAGATTCATTGAATCTTCCAAGAGATGCATCAATTCAAGAGTAATTTAAATTAATTTTGTCACCAATAGGGAGTTACCCACATTCTCGCTAAGAGATGCCTCAAATACCTTTTCAAAATGGAGCAAAAAATTAAAGAACTCCTCTTTTATAACTGTTGCATGTAAGCGCGAGATCCCGGCGCTTAGCCGCAGGTCTTTTGGCATGTAAGCTCCAAATCTGGTGCATAGCCGCGGGGTTCTGGTGCATAAGCGCCATCTTGGCGCTTACGCCAAGATCAATTTTGCAGCTTTTTTCATTTTTGCTCCAATTTTAATACTTTTTCACTCATTTCATCACATTTATCTATTTAATCATACATGCAAGAAAAATACACAAAATATCTTCCATTAAAGTGCAATATCATAAAAAATAGATATAAAAATGTGTATGACAATATTATATCTTTTAGGTGTATGAAAATCCCCCAATCTTGAAATGTTACTTGTTCTCAAGTGACACTAAAGTCATATAAAATCAAACAGTCAAATTGTATGGATGAGTTTCTTTAGAAGTTTTTAAATTTTGTTATGGAAATGTAGTAGTCTAATTTAGAAAAAATTTTATAAAACGAGACTAATTTAAAGTTTAGAAATCTCTTAGATAAAAGTTAACGAAAAATATTAGTTTCTATCTTATTTAGAAATACTTGTAGATTTTTCAAAATATAGGGTTTAGGTATTTTATTTTCTTTACTTAAAAATCTTTACTGAAAAATAATTATTCATACTACATTATTTTTATAAGCTTCAAGATTTTATCAAATCTTATACTCTAAAAAGATCAGGTGTCGAACTAATTTTTTATTAGGCTTTTAAATCCTCAAGCTTCTCCTTCCTTTTCACATACTATTTTTTTATTTTTTTTCTTTTCTTTTTTTTTTCTTTTTTTTATAAGGCAACGATTGTTATATCTGGATAGGCCTTTAATGATTTTGAATCCCACCCTTCCTTTCCAAAATCATAAGGTAGATATATATCTTTTACTTAAAAATAGAATAAAAGTTTTGAAAATTATTTTCAATAAAATAAATTTAAGTATTAAAAACAAAAGTCTAATCCTTCTATTTTTTTCAAAAAATAAAACTTTTCTTACTAAAGATAGTTACAAAATATTCATCATTTCTTCACAAAGAAATTTTTAACTTTATATTTTTCATCATTACTGTAGATTTTAACTAAATTTTCTTACTCGTTTATATATTCAAAATTTTACTTCTCTAATATAACTTAATTCAGATATTTATTTTTCAATCAAAATCAAAAAAAAATTTAGCTCATTTGAGAACAAATAAAATTTTAAGTTTCTTTTTGAAAATTGTTTTTCACCCCCCCCCCCAAACTTTAAATTTTTTATTATGATAAAACATTTAAGCATAGTAAAAAGATACATGGGTAGGAATTGAAAACTATAAGTATCATGCTTACAGGAATTTTTATATCCTAAATATGCAGGTATAAAAATTAAAAACAGGAATGAAAATAACTAATTAGACTTTTAACTTCTCTTTTTATAGAATTGCAAAAGACTTCTACAGTACTAGAGGAAATGAAAGTAAATTCACACATACTTAAACTGAACTCCATTACTAAAACATATAGTAGTAAATTGAAAAGTTAAGCATAAAATTTATACAGTGGATTTTTATAATGTTTTAAACTTCCTAAACAGGCTCTCGAATAAGTTCTAAACTAACAAATAAAATTCACTACAAATTAACTAACATTATTATTACCACAAATATTCACTTCACATATCACAAACATATAACATCCACAACTAACATAAAATCAAATTAAAGTAGCTCAATAACTATTACAGTAGTCAGAAAGACAGTATATTCCTCTTAACAACCATAAATGAAAATAAACAACACAACATAATAAAAAAATCCACACAAACTTCACATAACATAACATAACACAAATGAAATATTTATCCTAATCATCATCATCCCCTTCATTCCAGGTACGGGTAAACACATATGGGGTAAATTGTGGTTGAATGGGTAACATAGCACTAAAATCTCCTCTGATCAATCTAACCATGTAACTGTGGTAATTCATCCCATACTCACTTTGTCTTGTTACCAAAATTAATGGCCCCATGATTAAATTAACCATGTCATACTCACAATGTCTTGTTGCCAAACATCATTATTTAGTTAACCCTAGTCAAACTTAGGTCGTGTTATCAAAATTAATGGCCCTGTGATTAAATTAACCATGACAAGGTTAAGTAAATCACTTGGGTCAACCCTGGACTTGAACTGGTCAACCATGGTCAACCTTGCGCAACTATGGTCAACTTTAGTCAAATTTGGTTAAAATACTTAATTTTGAAACAAATTAACATAATTAATTAAATAATTAACTTTCAAAGTTATTTTGATTAATTTATGGGTTAATATTATAATTGCATGCACTTTTAATTAATTACATAATTAATTCAAAGTGGAATTATAAGAAAATAATCCTAAATTCAAACTAAAATATGACATCATAAATGACATGATAAGTGGCCTCTAAATTTAAGACTCCATCATGAAATTTAAATGAAATCATATGAAGTCATCAATGGGTCATTCATGACCCATGAGACTCATCACACATGGGTTAACACATTAAATAACTCATAACCCACCATCGTAACCAAGGTTAAGCATCATCATGAAGAAGAGAATTGAGGTGGCATTCCCTCATGAAAACTTGAGGGAATATTTGGCGAATCATCATTCACCTTGATGTCCATCCAACGAAAGAAAATCTTGGCTTGGGTCATCCTTTACATCAAGAATGAGCTCATCATGACCAAATTCATGAGGATATGGGAAGGAGGGATTATGTGTCATTCTCTTCTAACCCTAAAGCAAGAATCACCCCTCTCATGAAATGAGGTGGCCAGCCAATCCAAATGCCATCTCACATATTTCATGGACCACCCAATAGGAGGAGAACACCACTTAAGCTCTCTCTTTTACCATGGTTAACCAAGATGAAAGTTCATCATGATGCCATGATAAGTGAGCATAAATGGTGTCAATCAACCAAACCACCTTTGAGGAAGTGTTTAGGTGTGTTACTACTCACCACTCCCCCACCCAATCAAGGAAAAGCTTGCCTTAACAATTCCTTTCACGATGGTTAAAACCCATCATAACTAAGCCATGAAAATTAGGCTTAGGTGTCATTCTTTCATCAATACTTTGAATGATTCATAGAGCTCATGTAAGGGAGGTAATTTCAACAAGTTTTATCAAGCCTTATCCACCTTCTAGGCTAGCCAATAGAGGCAAAACAAGATTTAAACCTAATGTTCATCGTGTTTGAATATAATGATGGTTAACCTAGGGAGGGACAATTGAACTTATCCTTCAGCCTAGATACTTATCCCTAACCATCATTAACCTGATAGAACCTCCCCTAGGTGAACTTAAGCTTGCCCATGGCCTCCCATAGCTATAAATAGGCCAAACCCGAGAAGACCAAAAGAAGAGTAAAAATAGGAGACCCAATAACTTTGATCAAATCCAAAAACTTCCAACAAGAAACTTCTTCCTTACGAACTAAGCAATCGATCCCCCATAGAATTAGGCCCTGAAATTCACTATCCTCTCCCAATTTAACCACCTTGAAACACCTCAAAACAAGACATCTTTCGGGTCCTACATAAACCTATCCTAATCGACAAATTAATTGTTCCTACACCTTCCCTGAGATGTACGAAGAAGATCCCAATCAAAATTGGGACTTCCTGTCAGCTCTAACCCACTTCTCCAGCATGCTGTGAGCCCATTTTGAAGAGTTCGAAGCTTCATCCAATTTCATCCCAAATTGAGCACACCAGGAGCTTCTCAAGGACCTAACGATCATTCTAGACAAACTTGATTGAAGCTTCACTTCATCAAGCCAAGTTATGGTCATTTTAACTTAAAACTTGCTGAGGTTTGGACATTTGTGAAGAAGACTAATTCAAAACACCCACATATCCGTATGTATGTGTTCATTATAACACGATGAAGCTTTTGGAATAATTTCCATGAAGTTTCATTAAGATCCGAGTGAGATCTTGTGTCTTGAAAGTGGACGGTCTGCGGGTTATAACAGGTTAAGGATGAAGACGGGATGTCGTCCATTTTATGTATCATAAAATGGACGTTCATGATCTCGCCGGACCGCGATTTCATCAATACGAAACAGATGAAACCGCGGGCCACGTGGTCGCCCGCGTGGACATCACCAACCTATCAGACAGCGCTGCGTAGGTGTTCGACGAATCCAAGGATTTCGCCGGCGCCTGCGTGGAAAGTAGTTTAAGTAGGGTTTAAATTAATTCAAAACCTCCTATTTAACTTTTAAAGTTCATATCTTTGCATAGAAGTTTCATAAAAATATGACAAAAATATCCCTGAACTCAGGACAATGAGAAGAATAATGTGGAAAAAAATTTTGAATTAATGATAATATTTAATTTTAAATTAATTAAATACTCTATGGAGTAATTTAATTATTTTAAAAATTAATTATAAATCCAAAAATTATGAAATTTCCACATAATGATCCTTTCATCCTTAGGAACACTGTAATTTTTCCAAGCCATATAAGATCTTCAAATTCAATTCAACTAATTTCTATTAAACTTCATAATTATTTTTCAAAAATAATTATGAAAATTAGAAATTAGGAAATTAAAAATAAAATAGGTCTAATTAATCCTTTCCTAAGTAAGGTTTAATTAATTAATTAGGCTTAATTTGGGTTAGGTCTAATTAGGGTTTAGGATTAATTAGACCTAATTAGTCAATTAAACCTTACCTAAGTAAGGTTTAATTAATTAATTAGGCTTAATTTGGGTTAGGTCTAATTAGGGTTTAGGATTAATTAAACCTTACTTAGGTAAGGTTTAATTGATTAATTAGACCTAATTAGTCAATTAAACCTTACCTAAGTAAGGTTTAATTAATCCTAAACCCTAATTAGACCTAACCCAAATTAAGCCTAATTAATTAATTAAACCTTACCTAAATTAAGTTTGATTAATCTTAAACACTAATTAGACCTAACCCTAATTAGGTCTAATTAATCAATTAAACGTTACCTAAATTAAGTTTAATTAATCTTAAACCCCAATTAGACCTAACCCTAATTAGCTCTAATTAATCAATTAAACCTTACCTAAATTAGGTTTAATTAACCTTTAAATCCTAATTAAGTCTAATTAACCCTTAAGCCTTACTTATTTTAGACTTAAACAACCCTAAATCCTAATTAAGTCTAATTCTAATTAAACTTAATTAACCTTTAAGCCTTACGTACATTAGGCTTAAGTAACCTTAAAACCTAATTAAGTCGATCCATAATTAGACTTAATTAAACCTTAAGCCTTACTTATATAAGGCCCAAGTGACCTTTAAAACCCTAATTAAGTCTAACCCAAATTAGACTTAATTAACCATTAATTATATTAGGCTTAAACAACCCTATATCCTAATTAAGTCTAATCCTAATTAGACTCAATTAACCTTTAAGCCTTACTAACATTAAGCCTAAGTGACTTAAAACCCTAAGCAAGTCTATCTTTAAATCAAACATTTAACTTAGGTTCAACCTAACTTGAACCCAAGTTAACTCAAACCTCTATATTCAACCTACATTGAACCTAACTCAAATTAAATCTAATTCAAATTAAACTTTAGATTCAACCCAAATTGAATCTAATTCAGTATAAACTTGAACATAACCTTAACCTATACTTAAGTTCAAACCAACCTGAACCAAAGTCAAACTTAAAACATTTTCGGTTCAACGTATATTGAACCTAACCTTAACCTATACTTAAGTTCAACCTGAATTGAATCTAAGTCAAACATAAAAACTTTTAGGTTCAATGTATACTGAACTTATTAACCTTAACCTATACTTAGGTTCAACCCCACTTGAATCTAAGTTAAATTTAAAACATTTTAGGTTCAACATACATTGAACCTAACCTTAATTTATACTTAGGTTCAACCCAACCTGAACCTAAGTCAAACTTAAAACCTTTTAGGTTCAACGTATATTGAACTTAACCTTAACCTATACTTAGGTTCAACCCGACTTGAATCTAAGTCAAACTTAAAATCTTTTAGGTTCAATGTATATTGAACTTATTGAACTTAACCTATACTTAGGTTTAACCTGACTTGAATATAACTCAAATCCTTGAGGTTCAACAAACGTTTAATCTAATTTTGAATTAAATTTAAGTTCAACCCATAATGAACTTAAGTTAAAACTTCTAACTTAGGTTCAACCTAACTTGAACACAGGTTAATCCAAACTTAATTTCAACCCATATTAAACTTAATTCAAAACTCCTAACTTAGGTTCAACCTAATTTGAACCCAAGTTAACCCAAACTTTAAGTTCAACCCATATTGAACTTAAGTCAATACTCCTAACTTAGGTTCAACCTAATTTGAACCTAGAAGTTCAACCCATATTCAACTTAAGCCAAAACTCCTAACTTAGGTTCAACCTAATTTGAACCCAAGATAACCCAAATTTGAACTTAAGTAAAAAATCTATAGTTTAGGTTCAAACCACATTGAACCTAAACCAAACCGTTTACTTAGATCAAAATCTTTAACCTAGGGTGCAATCCACATTGAACCTAAAATCAAACATTTAACTTAGAATCAACCCAAAATTAAACATCAACCTTAAGTTCAACCTACATTGAACTTAAACTCAATATTCAATCCAAATTGAATTAAAACTAAATCTTTAGGCCCAATTGATATTTAGAACCTTAAACTATAAAGTAAACTCATACTAGACTTGAACAAGTTTCTTTAAGTTTAACAAACATTAGGACTTAAACATCAAGTCTAATTCACATTAGAATTAATTCAAAATTTTTAGATTCGTAAGACATTGAATCTAAATTCTTATATCTAATTCATAATAGATTTAACTCGAAAGTATTATATTCAAATGATACTGAATCTAAATTCTCAAGTCTAATTCACATTAGACTTAATTCAAAATCTTTATATTCAAAAGACATTGAATCTAAATTCTTAAATCTAATTCATATTAGATTTAACTCAGAAATATTAGATTCAAATGACACTGAATCTAAATTTCCAAGTCTAATTCACATTAAAGTTAATTTAAAATCTTTAGATTCAAAAGTCATTGAATCTAAATTCTTAAATCTAATTCATAATTGATTTTAACTCAGAAATATTAGATTCAAACAACACTGAATCTAAATTCCCAAGTCTAATTTACATTAGACTTAATTCAAAATCTTTAGATTCAAAATACATTGAATCTAAATTCTTAAATCTAATTCATATTAGATTTAACTCAGAAATTTTAGATTCAAACGACACTGAATCTAAATTCCCAAGTCTAATTCACAATAGAATTAATTCAAAATCTTTAGATTCAAAAGACATTGAATCTAAATTGTTAAATCTAATTCATATTAGATTTAACACAAAAATATTAGATTCAAACGACACTGAATCTAAAGTTTAATTTATATTAGGCTTAATTCAAAACTTTTAAATTCAAAAGACATTGAACTTAAATCTAATTCATAAAGATTAAATTCAAACGATACTGAATTTAAAAGACATTGAATCCAAATTCCTACGAGATAAAAACAACTAAGTCAAAGAAATAAAATTAACGTTATTTCTTTCATGAGATTCACTCAAACATTGTTTTCTTATAGGTTGAAGGCAAGTTCCATTTTATATTTACTTTTCATGTTATTAGTGTGCTAACTCTGTTTTGCAAGACAACATTCTGAAGATGGAACAACAAAAGTAATCAACAAATGACATCAACGACATTGATAAAAATAAAACAAAATCAAAATGACACTAAAACAAAATAACAACAAAACAAAAATGACAAAAGACTACATAACCTAAACTTTTAGGATAGCGTGAAACCTAAACTTTTAGGATAGACACCAAACATATAACAAATTACAAGACAACAAAACAATGTCATTGACAAAACAAAACAAAATGAAAATGATAAACAATGAAAATAAAATAAAACCGACATAATAAATGACATTGACAAAATCAAAATCTTAGGGTAGTATGACATATTACCCTTAGGTTTGAACGTTGACATTTCTTTTCTTCTTCTTGAAACTTCTTATAAAACAAGTTTTAACATTAATCAAAAGTTTTCTTAGACAATTTTAATTGTCTATAATGTAATTAACTATAAAAACATGCTCCTATAGGAGATTTAAGGACTCAGTTTAGGTATTATACCTAAAAATCTCTGGTTATAAAAATTTTATATGTGATCCTCTTTATATAAAGATTTTTAGAATAAGGCATTCTAGAATTCCCCTTTTGTAAGGATTATCACTAACATTTCTTATTCTACTATTTTCTATTTTATCAGCCCTTATTTTCTTCAAATTTCTTAAGGATTCTTTATATGATCCAAAGAAATAATATTTCTTAAAGATAGGGTGCGATAAATAGGGTGACGACTCCAAAACAATGACATCGACATCGACAAGAGAAAATCTCGGGCAACACCGGATTCCACCAGTCATCACTAGTATATGACAATTGTAATTGCTTACACAATTGAGGATCTCAAGATATTTTATGTACCTCTTAGACTAGGTCTAAGGAAAATGGCACTTTGTTTTATAAAATAGATTCTCATGTAATCCCTAATGATGATGTAATTTATTTAAACGATTATAATGAACAAGTAGAGGACATCCCTCTTTCTTGTTGTTGTTTACCTATCATTTGTAAATTTTCTGCTAACATGTTGTTGCCTGAAAGGTGTTCTGTTTGCTAGACCAAGATGTGCAAACTATGTGGAAGTATAGACCACCAGAAGACAGATCTAGTTTAGGATATGTTAAAAGGCGAGGTGATAGTGAGATCTCTAATGTCACTTGCTTGATGATCTTTGCATCTCATGGTAGTGAGATCTTTATCCCTTAAGATGAGGTTAAAGTTAAGAATGCCCCTCCCAAATCGGAGGGCGGTGTCTCTTTGACCGTTGACAAGTTGATTAAAGTTAACTTAGGTATAATTGTCGATTATGATGCATCAATTTAACATTATTAGAGTCACGATTGAAATGGTAAACTGACTAGTGACTTTAATAGTGTAGTTTATTGAGAAGGCTTGATCATCTCGTATAATCTAGGTCATCTATCTTGCCCTCATAGAGGAACTAATTAAATGACCTATGGTTCAAGAGGCATTGAAATGGGTGACTGTAAGGCCAGAGATGTCAAAAGACATGATGTTTTCACAAAAGAGCGTACCAAAAGGCTCACGAAGCTCGAGAGACATCATATGCTAAATGAAAATAGCGGTAGAAAGCTGAAATGCATTGCAGGAGATAGTCAAGCACTTCATGCTACATAACATCATAATTTTGTTGGATATTTAAGATATGACAACTAGAAACAGATCAGTTAGATATTGAAAGTAATATAACCAATATGGCAGATGCTTCTCAAGGTGATGAAAATCTAGCAAGTTGAATATGGCATTGGAGGGGGTCAGATGAACAAAGAAATTCAACCTCACAATGCTTTCATTAGCTTTAGCAAAGAAACCCTAGTTAGGGATTTTTTGGGGGCATGAAGATATCCCACCCAAGCATGGATCAACTAAGCAAACTAAAAACTTGAATTGATACAACATACCTTTTTACATGGTGAATAGATTCAACCGACTCGATCAAAATACATAAGAAATTATAAATAAGTGGTTGGATGTATGAGATAATCGAACCTCAAGTTGATTTTCATAAGTTATAGCTCAGCAACCCCGATAGATATTTTCTCAAGAGCGAGTAGAATATTTTCTCATCAAGGAAGAAGTAACCATCTGATCGGGTATCGAGAGTCCTAATTAAGCATAGATCAGCTATATGAGTAAGTGCTCTAATTGATACCACATATTTTTTGACAAGAGGGTTATCCAAGTCAGTTATATTGCTGAAATGGAACGATTAGATTGAGTGGTCGAACCCATGTGGTATACCTTTACAAGGAGTTTATCAAACAAAAATCTCACTGGTAATTACCCGAGGATAGCAATGTAATTCCTATTAGAAAGATATAGTTAAGTAATCAAACCTCTAAGGTTGGATGAACACACTGGTTCATCTCTACAGTGCTTCTACCAGCTTTGGCAAAGTGTCCCTCTTTGGGCATTCCTCAAAGGCTAATAGAGCAGTACTTATTTGAGGGGAATTGAGGCATCCCAACCTATGGAAGGGGCTTTTTTCAAACAACTAAGAAGGTGACCCGGATGGGGATTTATCGAGGGTATAGAAATGCCCCATTCAAGCATGGATCGGCTAGGCAAGTTGAATGCTGCAAACGATGCAATATGTCAATTAGCTATTCAAATGAACATAAAAAATATCAATATCTATGGAGACTAGCAGCTCATCATCAGCTAGTTACTGGGAACATACAAAGTTCTCAAACTGGATTTCTTAGCCTACCATAAGAGAGTGATGGCATTATTAGAATACATCCCCGATGTTACTTTATTAAGGATCTCTCGTTCCTTGAACAACAAGATTGGTGTTCTATATAAGATTTTGAAGGAACTGTAGAGTCCTATTGAAGAATCCTTGATGGTTTTGATCCAAGATCAAAGGGTCCTTTCACCAGTGTGTCCTGAAACTTGAGGAGCGACCCTTTCAGGCACTGAAGGTGCAATCCCATGCACTTCTGATGAGCTATCTGATGATTGGCATCAAGCCATCATCTCATGGAACCAACCACTCCTAACACAATCTATTAAGATTTTTGGGATTTAATATCTTAACCTTGAAAAAATAATTTTAATTAAGATTTATGTAATAATTTGTCAAACTTTAAGAGATCTCCTTCATAAATTAATCTATTTTTATACCTTTTCTTTAGAATAATTGCTTTATGTCATCAATCAGTAGTCAAAAAATAAAGATGGTCATCAATTAATACTCATAATAATTTGAATTCATAAGTTTGTTGATCTTAATGCATGATCATGATTATAAATTCCACTCAATTTGAATCAAAATATAAAATGATTACTATAATCTACCATTTAAATCATACAATAAGATTTCCATGTACTCTTAAAAAAATAAACTGATGCTTATGTACTTTTAATTAAATAACTTATCACCACTTTGTTAAACTGAAATTTTAGTTTAAATTAATCACAAATTATTTGATGTAATCCAACATCATAAAAAAAAATTCATAGATGAGTGGAAGAAAATTATGGAATATTTGATGGGCATACTCATTTTTAACTATAAAATAAAGTACATTATGTTTGTCTATTAAACAACATAAAATACAATCCATAATAAGATTTAATTAAAAAAAATTAAGTCACTTGACTTATTTGAATAATATATTTTTAATTTGATCGAAATTATGCTTTAATATCGATCATCATATCATTAAAAAATTTTCTCATATAACATTCTTCCATTGTCTTCATATTGAAGTGATTTAGCTTACATCCGAATTAATCATAGTTAGAAATATTATCGCTACCAAAAGAATAATTTCGATCATCAAAAATAAAATTTTAAAACTTAGGTTCATGGGATTAATACTTGCAATTATGTTAATCATAGGTTACATAAATCATAATGATAAGTGACTACCATTTGGTCATCTTTAATGCTAAAGAATGCTTTAAGTTAATCTCAAATATTCTTCTTATTACATAGTGAGTTTTGCTAAGACTTGTAAGTTTCTCACAACATATTAAAAATATTTTGATTTAATGGAATGGATTGAAATTGCCTTCTTCTTACATTGAAGTAGAAGTGTAATGAGTGTCCCTATTATGTATGAGAAAGATTAATAATACTTCCTTAGTTCAAATAGATTAGCATATCACCTTCATTTATGCTGGAAAAATTTGCAAGTGTAAGACGTACGCAGAATTGCGTACGTAACAGGTTACAATGAGGCTACAGTGTGGTTATTGCAATGGTACAGTAAATTTATTGGGAGGGTATTTTTCAATAACCTCACTGTAACGTGGAAGGTTAATAGGGGTTACAGTGAGGTTATTGAAAAATAGTCTCCAAAAAACTTCGTTGTACCCTCCCAATAACCTCACTGTAACCTTATTGTAACATATTAAGTACGCAATTCTGTATAGTATGCATAGTATTTTTTTCATATATAATGGACACATATATACATTTTCATACAAGGAATAATCCTATATTCTTCACTAACTGTTGTAATATTTTAATTATTTATTTATTATATGATTTAGAATTTCCTAAAACAAAGGCTCATAATTTGATTCTGGAAATTGATAGAGAAACCGCGCGAATAAAAGTAGCGTTAGCCAAACTTGGGTCCCACGCTGACGTGGAAGTACTTTAAACCTGAAAGCCGCGGTGATGGGCGGACCTGAGCCCACAAGTGGGACCCACATTCGGCCTCAACCCCTCTTTGCTCCTCATTCAGCCAGTTCAATTCGGTAGAGAAATTTCTGCACGCTCCTAAATTATCGTTTATTTTGTAGTGACGGACCAAAATTTTTTTAAGCTGTATATTAATTATTTAAAAATATCTTCAATTTTTTATTATAATATATATATTTATATTATATAAATAATAATATACTTAAATTAAAAAATACTAACTTTATGTTGAGAAATTAGGAAAAAAAAACACAAGAATCAACAGAATAATCAAGAACGAACACAAAGACTTCATGAGTTTCGATAATGTACCTACGATAATATACCTATATCCTCGGGAGCAATGAGCGGCAAAACCTTATTGATTTTTTGAAAATAGTACATCTTATTCAATATGTAACTACAAAATTACTCATGTTCCGTACCGCAGGAGCGTTGTCCCCGTACCCTCAACCCACTTAACGAAACTCCCCCAACTGGACAATTATCATACCTAACACTTTATTATGAATGAAAAGAGTGAACATATATATAAATAATAAATATAAGAAACTCGAAGCGGTTTGTGGTACGCTGATTTTTCATTTTATAATGTAGTTGTTTGCTTGAGTTCAATGCTGATCATCTTTTGTGTGATGTAAGCCGTCTTGCAGTTTAGGGTAGGCATTGTCCTCTTTTTATTGGCCTTGAATGATTAATTGTCATAATTTAATTTAGACTTATTATATGTTTGGAGGGGGTGCCTAACTAACTTTTGAGTGTATATATAGAGAGAGGAATGTAGCAATATATTTTTCCTTATTGACAATGCATTAATTCTCAGTATTTTTTATTTATTATTATTTTAAGAAAAAAACTATACTTTATATGAAAGGGTTGAGTTCGCGTGTGCTCCAGCATTAAGCTTTGTCGCCCACAACAAATAGTATGCACCGGATGACAGCTAAGACTGGCAGGGCCGGCGGTATCTGCGGCCAATGATGACCAGCAACATGCCGACAGCACCTAGCGGCAGCGAGCGGAGAGCGGTGGGCGGGGCAGGCGACTGGCTCACATAAATAATGCTATGAAAAAAAGAATGTTTTTTAGCAAAAACATGATTTCTATGCTTTTTGATGTTTGGAAAACAAGCTTCACGTGCTTTAAAAATAAAATTTAAAAAAACAAAAAATGAATAAACAGATAGAAAACAAAAAGTGATCCCAAATAGGAGCAGTACGAGCTTTCAGACTTAACTTGCCTTAAAATTAGTTCAATATATCTTCCAATTGGTCTTTCAGTTCATAAATTCAGTCCATTCTCATAAAATAGTTATTTGATGATTGTAATACTTTAATGAATCCTAAGATCTAAATTATCAGCCATTTCAATCAAGTTTCCAATCTGGTATTAGGAAACTAAGGACTTTAATACCTTTATATGATTTTACAAAATGAAAAAAGAGAAGATAGGGAATGGTTTATTAATAAGATAGAATGATTATTATCTCGTGTCTTTGACTTTATTTTAATTTGTTTTGCATTTTGATTTTCTTAACTATTTGATGTATTAGCTCATCTTTAATATCATTAGCTTCTATAACTAGATAAATGACCAAATTAATTTGAGGTTCTTATATGGAGTTATTTTTATAAATTGGATGACTATAGATTACACTAAAGATTAATTGTACTAATGTTTTTATGAAGCAAAATATTTGCAGGTAATTAGGTATGCCATTAAAACTATTCAAGTGAAGTGCTAAAGCTTAAATAGCATGGATTCTCTGAGTACGAAAGCAAGGTGCAAGATGTTTTAAGATAATATAATTTAGAAATATCTATTATTTATGTATAGTTCAAATATTGTAAATAACTCCAATTTATCTTTCTATTTTCCAAGAGATCAGAAGTAAAAAATCGAATAAATAAGAAAATCAAAATATACAAGGATTTGATTCATGGATAATAGGCTTATGCAAACTTTGTGGGCGTCCATAATATTATGGGACAATTCAGTAAGCTACCCTATAAGATATGGGCTTTAACAGAGGTCTGTGGGCCTCTGTTATAATAAGAGGGCTTTGAGGAAGTCTTAATGATGGATTCTAACTGTTTGAATTTGAATGTAACAAGAATGTCTTGTAACTTGGTGGGGTTAGCTGAAAAAAACAATGAAATAATTTTATTTAAGCTATTTAATTATTTTGACTTAATTATTATAACTCTATGATTCTTCTACACACACACACACACACACACACACAAACAGTCTCTTAAGGATTTGAGATTTGAGAGACAAGAGTCGCTATTGTTACATATTTCTTTCCCATTTTCTTGTAGGCACTAAAAGATTCTCAAAGTTAAAAGACAAATCTGTAAGGGAGAGATTTCTTAATTGGACATAAAGGCTTCATTAATGCTTTCAAATGGTATTCAGTTTTATGTCTTTTTCACTTTAATCAATATATACATATATATACCTGTTTTGTTTTTTTTTTTCTTATTTTATTATTCTTTTTGTATATTATTATTTAGTATTTTTGTAGTGAAATTTGAGAAAGAGCCCCTTGCCAGGAAAAAGGAAGGCTATAGGTTGTATGGTGTGTGGAAGTTGGGTTTGGAGGTAACAGTGTGTATGTAAAGGGTTTTATGCCATTTCAAGAGAAAGATTTTTTCTTATTTCAGTTTGTTTAGGAATCCTCTATATGATGAAATCCAATGTAGGGATGTTGCATCTTGCCAAATTACATAAAATTTATGCGAGTTCATTATGCCTTTTATGTTTACTTGTTTTTTATATATTTCAACTTATGTTGCATTGTCTTATGAACTTAGATTTTATCATATAACATACTGTTAAAATTTTAGATATGTGTTATTTAATTCTATCTTCAAGTTTAATGACAATAACAAGGGATTCTGTGTTCAAGAAAAGTTTTTGTTTAATTTCATAAGTTGATACAAGCTAATCCACCCCACTAGGGCTATAAAATTTTGTCAAATTAGCATAGGCCAATTTCCATGTAAATATGCCAAAAATCTGATGCAAATAGTTTTAGAGTTGAATTTATGTTAGATTTATAATCCATTCAAAAAAGAGCATTCCAAGTGCAATTAACGTTGGTCGTGGCAAGCACGAACAAATTGTGTTGATATTAGCGTCAGACATGGTCGACATTAGCCAGTTTTGACGTGACCTATGACGACGTAAATGTTAATTTGGTATTTGTGTCCACCATTTGCAAGTGCAAACTTACGTCATCATTTGTGCCCATTGTTTATAGGTGAGAGGTTGATTAGCATCGTAATGTTTTAAATGTATTAGAGTTGGGAATTTACGATGCCATGCAAACTCAACCCTTTGCATCTAAGTTGTACACCCTCTCCTTATTTTATTTTTTCGCCTTCCTTCTTTTATTTTGTCGCCTGCCTCCATATCTCGAAATTAGTCTGTCCAATGGAAGACTGACTACCAGTACCACTAGCAGTTGTTGGGCTTTGGCCCTACCTCTGGCTCTACATGACTCGAATTTGCTCGTACTTCTCTTTTATAGTTAAACCAATGATTATTTGACATTTTACATCAATAATGTAAGAAAAATCTAGAAAATCAAAGTTTATTACTTAATGTGATACGCTGAGAGAAGTTGAAGTTCGACTGTTGCGTCCCCGGGCGTCAATGTGTCCAGATATGTAACTTCATAGTGATGGGCGGCCAGCCAAACTCTTGAGCTTGTTGACATGAAAGAATAGTAAGCATCCTTACGAACATCCAGTAGTGCTTAGTGTGCAGGACTAATCCTTCAATGTGGAGTGTGACACCCCTGACTCCCTTAGTCCTCCTATTTAGTTAGATTGTTACCCTCTTCTTCTAATAATCTAGAGATGCCCATGATTTGATAAATTGTGCTCAAACCTCCTTGCCAAACCATATGGGTCGCTCCCCCTTCATACGGATCATCGTGATCATATCACACAGCTGATTTCTACCACAAACATGAAAAATATGTTGGATCACCTATTTATGCTCTGGCAGTAAAGTCGAAGGACCTCTACAGTTAAAAATTACATAATATTTATTAGTATAACAAAAGAACTTAAAATTTTAATTCTAATTCAGATTAACTGATTCAATCTGGAACTCCCTAAATTATATGTTCTGAATCGCGATCAACATCTTCTTACAAGAGAGATACAAGGAATTGTATCTACTTCTAATGATCTCCTTTATACGTACAATGGGCTACCTAAAGAGATAGAACCTTAAATAGAAATATTAGTTACACAAATTATCAAAAAGATTATTCAAGTTATTATAATATAAAATGTAACTTACTAGTCTATATTCGATTCATATATTCTGCCAGAGGTGTCCTCCCTCAAAGTGGCAGGAGTAGAATGGCTTGACTTATATGAGGAGGGAAGTGATGTTTGAGTGAGGGAGGTGGCTAAGTGCTCAGAACAAAATGTGCGGGATGGGCACCAGTGATAGAAGCATGTGTTCGGAAAAAGAGCAGCGAGTCTGATTGGAGCAGGGATAGAAGGTTTTGTGAGGTTGCAATGGTGGTCGTGTTGTTGAACAACATAACACTAATGCTTTGCAATGCAGAGCGAGCAACTAACTTCTATGTCCTTTTGTAAGTACTAGAGCTCTAACGATGAGGTTGGCAAGGTGGCTAATATTTGCTACCATCTGAAGCCATTCGTAACAATAAGAAAGGCATTAATAAAATTAGTATTAAGCGATAAAAGTAAAAATAACAAAAGTAAGAAAAGTATAATGTTATCAAAACTTTTACATCACAATTAATGATATCAAAATTGAAAATTGAACAATTTCATTGCGAAGAGAATGTTTATGTATTATTAGTAGCTAGCTTGGCTCTGATTATACTTTAATGATCTTCGTTTTTAACCATATCGCAAGTTAGTCAGAAAAAAATAGATTAAGAGTTCGATTTGTAGTACATAAGAATTGTGTGGTTTATACGTAAAAGTTGGAGTTTCTACATATTACCAATCTAATACATTTGACTTCATTTTCTTACAAACAAACTGCACAATTCTTCTATTTAACATACCTAGTATTTACACTTCAATTTTGACAAACATTCCACTCAATTCTTATGAAATATATACTGATATATATACTTCAATTTTTACATACAAACCGCAAAAATCTTATGTATTGCATATCTAACACCTACACTTTAATTTTTACATACAAACCACACAATTCTTATATTGTATTACATATCTAACACCTAAACTTCAATTTTTAAAAGCAAACCAATCTTATTTATTAAATATATAATACGCAAACTTCAATTTTTACTAACATTCTAATTTATTACATATCTAACACATAAACTTCAATTTTTACATAGAAACCATACAATTGTTATTTATTATATATCAAAATAAGAAAAATATTGTATATGTGTAAAATCAACAAAAGTAAAAGCAAGAATATGTAGAACACACAATGTGTAGAGTAAAAATCTAATGCTTTAAGAGATAAAACTAGAAAGAAACTAAAATACAAATTGACATGCCACAGTTTGTTTGTTTCATTAGACAAGTTATTCAATCGTGAACTTGAGATTTTTTTCATTATATCATCGTCATAATCATCCATAATTTGAAAAACCTCTTCATAAGTCCATGTGATATCCTCGAGCGTAAACCTCTCTTTGATAGAATCAAACTGAATATAAAAATATGATATTTCATGTTGTTGATGAATGGGTTCAATAATACTTTGCATCTCACTAGTGCTCTATCAGAGTATTGAAAGTAATTAACCTGACTAGTTTGATATGCAAAAATAAATGAATCGCATTTTGAAAATATTCTAATCATTTTAACTCTACTAATATCATATGGGTTTAATAATCTTGTTCCTTGATTAGGAACAGGATCAAATCACTTATAGTTGAACAGATATACATCGCACACAATATAAGATATTACAACTACATTACTTCTTCAAGTATACCATAATAACTAGTCTCACAATCTAAGTCAGTGTTTCCTCCAACATAAACATCAGAATAATGTTTTTTTTTTCTTCGCACCACTTATTTGAAATTTGTAATCATTTACATCAAATATTTGTCATTTAGTGACATTGCGATTAGACCGCTATGAAATGTCTATGAATCTCTGATTCACAACTCCATTCTATTGATATAAATATATAACAAATTCCAAAATAAAATTACTTTCACTTTGAGCGTAACATATATATCATGTATTATTGAATTGAAGAGATATTTCAACCTACTTATAATTTAAACTATGTTACAAATTTTTTTTCAATTGTTTTACTTGCGATAGAGTTATTTTTTACGTTAAAACTAACGATAAACAAGCTACTCATATCATTATTATTATAACATTATAAGAAATAAATCACATAATTTCCAATTACCAGTAATCTTCTTGTATATATTATTAGATTTCGTCACAATTTAGTAGAACATATATTGCTACTCAAAGCACTTTATCGTTGAGGTAGCAAGTATCATAGCTCCTTGATGGTTCTTTTAATATCTGAAATATAGCTAATTTGGATTGTAAAGGTATCTTACTAACAATTTGACGTATTTGTTGTCACTGTTCAAATTAGTATGAATAAAAAGTAATTATCTGTTGCAACAAGTATGATTAGAATATCAAGCACTTTGAATGTGCTTTATTTTTAGCAATTCTTTTAATTTTATTTAAAGATTTGCAATATGGATATATTTTTAATAAAATATAATAGTTGATTATTCTAACGTAAAATATAAGGCATCGATATAATATACCTCTCAATGAAATATATCCATATGCACTGTATTGGACCTCCAAGTATATCCTTATAGTATAAATGTGTGGGTAGTTGCTCCACAAAGTCTATGAAACTAGAAGGAATTTTTTACTTGAGCTTGCATAATATTAATGAAGCACATAGCTTCAAGCTTTCTAAATGAATAAGCTTTCATATTCCCTATGAGCAAGTTATTGAAGAATGCACTGATTTCAATCAATGGATTAAGTATTAGATTTTGCGCACATAACTAAATGCAGTTGGTAGTAACCACTCTAAAAAAATGTGATGGTTATGACTTTTATGATGAATATCTTCTCTATTCCCATGTCAATGCACACTACAATAGTTTAGCTTATTACCTACGGTCAAATACTGTCAATAATAATACTAAAATTATAAGTAATATATTTACTGATAATCAAACTATGATTTATTCGTCGCAGCAAAAAAACTTGTCATTAATAAAATTACATATGGATTTATCGATGGTTTATATAATACGGACAGTTATCCGGCGTATCATAATCATCGATGTTGGTCTAAAACCATATTGTGTTTAACCATAGCTTGTATGTCAGTAGTATAACCAACATATAGACCCATAGAAAAAAGTGTTGTACTTTCATTGGAAAAGTGTATTGCTTCTGTCGGTAAAGTTTACTACAACCATCAGTTAACCATGAATAATTACTGGCAGTTATCTCTGTCAAAAAGTGCAACAATCCGTGTAAACATTGCTTGTTTGACAGGCCGTAAACAAACCATCAGCATATAATCAAAGATTCATAAAATCATCGGTAAGCCGTCGTAAACTTGTAGCATCAGAAAAAATAAACCCCTCCTTCAACACAACATTTATACACCTGCAAATGAAACAATACAAATATACCATTTAAACAACACAGCACAACACAATAAGGAAAATAATTAACACATAAATCGTATACATAAATAAAAGAAAAACATTTACCTTAAACAAAATGAAATGATGAACTGTCCAATATAAATATTATTTGGGTCCAATAAATTGTTTAACATAAAGAAAGATAAAAAACCCATACTCATCCTCCTTTATCTCCTCCTCATCATCATAAATTAGTTGCTTCCCTCTCTGCAGTTCAGAATGTAGCACCACTTCGATCTATGATTTTATTTTTTGCATCATCTCTGATCTTAGGGTAGGTGAGTGGAGACATGGGCAGCAAACTCAGCATCAACTGGTGAAAACTCTCCTCCTCTTATGCAATGGAAATAGATGCACTAGAAGTACTAGAGGTTGGACTGGCATTATAAGTCAGTATATGGGACCCCAACCTGTAGACCCTGTCATTCTTCTTGTCATCGACAACCTCCCTCCACAGGTCGTGCTCAGAAGGATCGTAAGATGTGCTCGGAACATCGCCTGACTGCTGGGAGCAGCTCCTTGAGCTTCTGGAAGGCCTTCTACAAAAAAAAAAATTGATTATAGAAATTGTAGGTTAAATAAAATTTGATAGTTATTCGAATTTTATAATAATTAATCTTTTTAATTCCCTAGTTATCTAAGATTTTTTGTGCACTCAGGACTGATCAGATTGTCGCCTATGAGTACACTCTTATAATGCTATAGCAATCAACTCACGTTCTCTCTCGATTTGTTGACCTCACTTTTGTTGAGGTCTAGTCTTCTTCTCTTAAGAACCTAGTATCTAGCGGTGGAACTTTCTTGTTGCTTATCCTAGAGGACTAGTGATAGAACTCTACCTTTTAGAAACTCTAAACATCTTTTACTCTTCTTGGAGTTTCATGTTCTCATAACATCATGGCTAGGGTGGATAGGACCAACACATAGAAAATCCAAAATGGGCTCCCATTGTTCTCATGGCATCAAAAGGGTTATCATTATTATTAGCATTTTCAATGAAGCTCAATACCAGAAAAACACTCACTTTTGACCTTCTACCCTCAAACTTCTACAAAATTACTAAATGTCCCTAGTATTCTCAAAATTGCCCTAAATTGCTAATTTCTACCAAGAATTATATTGGATAATTCCAAAATATCCAAATTTCCCAAAAACACCTCAAAATTCCCAAAATACTTTTTCAAAATTACCAAAATGTTCTTCCCATCCCAAAAATTCTGAACCACTAAATCCACTCAAGACATTCACAAGATCAATCCTAGCCACCCAATTATGCCAATTGTACTTACATCTACCAAAATTAGCCAAAACTCCCAAATTATCCCTAAATGCCCAAAGTCCCCAAATCAGCCCCAATTTCTTCCAAATTCATTTCTAAAATTTCTCCAATTTCAAATCCACACTTTGATCATGTCTAAGACTAATTGAGATCAAATTCAAGCCCATTTGATTTAGCTTATGATCAATTTCAAAACCAATTTTCATGAAGGTCGGTCTTCATATGCATTTCTAAAATCCCATGACATTGATTTTAAAAGGCCCAATTGAAGCCCACATGACAAAATCCCTTCTTCACATCCCATGTTAATCAAAATCATTTCATCATGGCATCATACCAAGCATACCATACATGTACATGAAATTTTATCAAAATGGGGCATGATGACATTTTTCATTTAAAATTCATACACTCCTAATTTCCTTTTGCATGAAACATCCTATGGCCTCATACATGGCAGAACATGCCTCATGGAGCCTTCCATGGACATCACGAGGTTAAACTTACCAAATTTGGTAAGTGGAGGTGACCATTCCCTCTTCCTCCTTCACTTGGATTTTTCCCCTTTCAAGAAACATTTAGACCCTTGCCCTATGCCCAAACCGGCCACCAAAACTCATATAAACCTTCTTGGGGATCAAGACATCAACACTAACCACCTTAGGACCAAACCTAGCCATTGGACGAAGGGGTTAAACCCAGCCTAAGCCAATTTGCCAAAAGCACACTTCCCCTCTTGGAGCCTCCTTGAGACCAAATTGAGTTAAACACTCAACATCACTGACCTCCCTGAACTCAAAGGTGGCCTTGCCTTGGTAGGCCAGCCACCCTAGCAGCCAGAAAATGGCAAAACCAAGAGGCCTGAATTGGGAAAAACCTAAAATTGAACCTACCTGAGCTGGTTCACTGCCATTGGCCATCAGAGTCCTTCTTCCCTCCACCTAAGCGGCCCATTGACCATCATGGCTTGCCCTGATGGCAGTCATGGCTTCCTCTATAAAATCATCCCCCTCTTTTGGCTAAGAAGAGAAGTGTGTTCAAACCATAATGAATGTCTGCCAAAAATTCTCCCAGACCCTTTAGCGGCTCTGAGAAGCCTGTCTCTTCCATTTTCCAGCCTTCATTTCCACTGCTTGAGCCCAATGTCACCACCCAAAATCAGGACACTTTTCGTTCATCCCACCAAACCTTGTTAAATCCCAAATTGACTTGCTCCTAAGCTTCCCCAGAGCAAGAGAGGAAGTTCACCATTAAAATTGACCCTTCCCGAGCCCTCTAATCCAGACCTTGACCGAGGTCGCACTACTCTCTAATCAAACTCCTACTTAGGCCTATCCCAGAGGAAGGTGACACTTCGAGCACACTCGTGGAACACCAAGGAAGCTTTTACAACCATCCAAATCGAGGCATCACCTCTTAGGCTAAGGTATACATCATTTCCCCCAAATTTGAGCTTGGTTTGGGCTTTTGTGAAGTAGAACTTAATTTCATGCTTGATTAACAGTATAGATAGGTTCGTCTCACCTAGATTAAGGTGTAGGAACAAACCATATGTGATTTCATTGAGAATCAAGTGAGCAAGTAGGTTTAGAAAATGAACAACTCTCGAGTTAGGGTAGATTCGAGACGATGACCAGGAGCCGTCTGATCCCGTGTTTATGGAGTGGATGGCTGAGTCTGCGAACAATGGTCTGAGTCGCATAGCTGAGACAGATGGCTGCACTGAATCGCAACGCGGCATATGGCTTTTCGACGAGTACAAGGAATGACACGGTGACCACGTGGATAAGTAGGAAATTAGGGGCATTTCTGATTTAAATTAATTACATAAACTTTAAAAATTCATAACTTGGTGTATAAAAATACTAAAAATAAAATTAGAATACATCGTACTTAGCGAATAGAGGAGAATAATGTAGACTGAAAATTAAAAATTTTTTTTTATATTTATTTTTAAATTAATTAAAAACTATGAAACTTGTTTAAATCCTAAATTATTAAACACTAATCACAAAAATAAGAAATTTGGAGGGTTCACTCCTCACATAACTCTCGTTGTTCTCTGGGTCAAAGATCACCTCTAACATTGGAAATGCTAATTTTCAATGTAAATTACCATTTTTCTATTTAAAATAATTCCAAAAATTAAATATAAGTCGGAAAATTATAAAATTTGTTTGGTAGGTTCACTACGGTCAGAGGAACTTAGGAAAATAAAAATCAAATTTTAAAAATTTAAGACTTATTTTTTTATTTTAAATTAAGAAAATTACCAAAATTAATAAATAATAAATAATAAAAATAATTACCAAATTAGGCCAAATTGAGGCTAATCGCCTCAAGAGGCTCATGTAAAAATTTTAAAGTCATAAAAATTATTTTTGGGGAGATAATAAATTTTCTAATAAAATACTAATTTTTACTTAAAATAATTATATAAATTAAAAGAAAATTCAAAAAATCATAAAAAATGATTTGGAGTGTTCATTGTGACCAGAAACACCTAAGAAAAATAAAATTGATGTTAAAATAAATACTTTAAAATAAAATCAATTTTTAATCTTGTGCTTTAATAGTTAGTTCACCATTTTGTAAATCGATATTCACCTTGCATCTTGATGTCTGCAAAAAAATAATTATGATGACAGCATTTTCCTCCATGTTAAAAAATAAAATTTGTAGTTAATATGAACTTATCAGCTCTAATAAAAACATCCTCAATCCCCCCCCCCAAAAGATAAATCAAAGGTCTGTTAGTTAGTTAAATGGTGATAATGATTGCTTGAACTTCTCCTAATCCAAATTTCTTAAAAATGGATTGGGGTCCATGAGATTTATAATAGCTCTTAAGTTATATAAGGATTTGCCAAACAGTTTGTCCCTTATCATGTATGATATAGTAATGTTATTAAGGTTTTCCAACTTTTGGGGGAGTTTCTTTTAGAATAACATTGCATTCTTCACTTAGGGCTATAGTTTCAAATTCTCATAGCAAATATTTTTAATCCAATATGTATTTTAGGAGTTTAATATTGTGAGGCGTCTTTTTAAAGATTTCAATAAATGGCATGCTAATGTTAAGCTTCTTGAACATTTTTTAGCTATTTAAAAAACAGTTGATCCAATTTTTGTATGATAAATCTTTCAAGAAAAAGTGATGGCAGTCATTTCGTAAGCTTCTTCACATTATTCTTCCCTTTATCTTCTATAGGCTAGTCTGAAGGGCTTTCTAAATCACTAGAGGTTTTCTAATTATAAGTTTTATTGTCTTCTCTATGCTTAAGGTCTGTACAATCCTCCTACTTTCTATTCTTAGACCTAGGTAAATCTTCTAATTCCTTCGCACTCCTGGGCGTAATAGTATTACATTACTCGATACCTTTGCCCTTTATGATTCACCTAAGTGTTTCTTGGTAATGTCTCTTACGATCTTTGACTTATTGAGTTAGCTAGTTGCTTAATCAAGTTTCAATATTCCTAATAGCTACAACTTGACTTTGTATATAATTTCTCATTTGCAATACTAAGTCTTCTAATTTTTCTTTTCTTTAAACTGGTTATTTCGAATGAATCCAAGATGATAACTTGGTCTATGATTTGAAAAATTAATATTAGGGTTATTCTAGTTTTCCTAGCTAATGTAGTTTGTTTCAAACCCAATTACTTTGACCTAGATTTTGTTAATTATTGCAATTAACCTTAGAATGATTTCTCCAACTAAGATTGTAGGTTCTTGAATGTAAGTTATAAGGCCAGGCAGAGAGTAAATTACCGTAATCTGACAAGTAGCATACCCATTTTGACAAAAGATCCATTTAGAAGGCTCGATGAAAATTCAAAAATGAGATCCTTAGGCCTTTTAAAGAGTCTTAAAGGCTCCTGTGAGGTGTTTGGTGATATTTGAATGAGAGTACAGATTGGGTACTTCCCTAGATTTGATAGGTCTCGATTTTTTACTCATATGATTTTTGTTCGGTCGGCCCAAATCCTACTCTCCGAGAGCCGTAGCTAGTCAATAGTATCCTTTGTTTTTTTGCATGTGGTTCTTGTTCTTTTTGATGAATTATTCTTGATTGTATTTTTATTTTGTAGTTCGTTAAATTATCTTAAGATTTATGTTGACTCATTTTTTACGTAGAGAAAAAGGTCCTTGCCCTTATTTATTTATTTAACTCGTACTAATACAGGAGCATTATGTGCCTTGGACTACATATACGACAGGGGCTCGGATGAGTTATTTAGTTGCACATCCAAATCCTTCTCCATACATACATCCACCGGACCTAATACCACCTCCTATTCCTCGGCAGCGGCCATTTCTATAACCCCAGTCTCCGCCGTGGACCAAACCTCCGGCCCATAGATGATAGCATTGCCATTCTGCTGCATAATGAGCACATAATCGCCGGTCGGCACATTCTCCCCCACCTCATTACTCCACACCGACAGACAGCCTTCATCCCTGATGGCCAGCCCCCCGCTGTCATTCAGCCTTGCAAAACAATTTTTCCCATTGCCTTTTGTCCTCGTACGCCAGGAGACCTCCCCGCCCCTCTTCTGAAGAATCAGCTCGCAGTCTTCCGTCATCACGAACCTGTATCCATTGTCTGAGAGCTCGTCGTTGCGGTACAGCACCTGGCCGGAGAAGAGCGCGTTGTAAACCACTGAACTTTTACGTATGTTCTTCTTCATGGACGCCATTTGATTGCTGTTATTCCTACTGCTGCTCATGCTGATGCTGACGATTTCGTTCCCGTCTCCCACGCCCCAGACCGCCGGGCCGTAAATAGAGAGCTAAGAGCATATAAACAAATAGAACTTCTTTGTCAGATAAAAAGAAAAGCTTTTACGAATCATCAAGAGGCAGATTTGTACCTGGCCGTCAGGGCGGAGGACAGCGGCATATTTTCCGGCCTTAGACTTGGAGTTGGGGCTGATCCAGTGCTGCACGCCCGACGAGTCCCGGAGCACAAGGCGGCCATTTTCAGTGAAGGAGAGATTGCAGTAGCGGTAGATGAAGGCAGCAGTGTTGGTGTGCCACACTAATTTGCCATGACTGTCGTATAAAACGAGGTCACAGTTAAACTGCAGTGTTAGACTGACGCCGGTGTCCGCGTAGCTGAGCTTGTCTAGAAAGCCGAGGGTCTGCCCTGTAAGCAGAACGTTTGTGTCTGCCTTTGCTGACAGTAGAACTATAAGGAAGGTAATACAGTTCAGAAAATAAGAACGGCGAAGGAAGGCGGCCATGGCTGATATCCAATGATTGTGCTGCTGTGTTTTTGGGGAATTTATAGGTGAAAGAAGGGTCTTTGCACGCATTTCACATGCAAGGTTTGGCGACAGCGTATTAATTGATCGTTGAGACATTTTCCTACTGATTCAACTGCATTATCACTGTTCCTGGTATGTTAATTATTACAATATTTTTAATGACTCGGCAGTCTCTTGCTTTCACACAACATGTTTTTTTCATTTTCTCATAATATTAATACGTATTATTTTGCAACTACAGGAAGGGGTGTAAATAAGCCGAACACAAGCGAGCCCAAGCTCAACTCGTGTTCGGCTCGTTTATATTTCGAGCCCAAAAAATATGTTTGTGTTCAGCTCATTTACTTAACGAGTCGATTCACGAACAAAGAATCGTTTTAACAAGCCTAATCACGTAACCATAAGATGTTAAGAGTTGGGCAACATTTAAGAATTATTGTTTACATTAAAACATCATTTGAATCTAATTAAATAATTTTTATTCTATTTAATTAATTAATAATTTTAAATGATTATTACTATTTTAAATTTTTTAAAATATTGCTCATCAATATATATATATATATATATATATATATATATATATGTATGTATATAATTGATGAATACTATTTTGAGTCAAAACGAGCTGAACACAAACGAACAAATCTTTGTTCGTGTTCGGCTCGTTAAGGCTTGTTAACCTAGCGAACGAGCTGTTCGCGAACAACGAGCCGTTTTGACAGCCCTAACACGAACGAACAAATTTTTGAAAGATAACTCATATATATATATATATATATATATATATATATATATATATATATATATATATATATATTACAATTTTCGGTATTTGAGGAGAAAATAGTAAGGGAGAAAATATAACTTCTAAAATCTAATAAAAAGATGAATTTAATAAATCTGAATTTATTAAATCCAACAAACATTAAAAACTTCCTGCAGCAAAACAACCCATTGTACTAAACTTTTTTTTATTTCTTTTTCTTTCCGAATTTACTCCATATTATTTATTTATTTTTTCTCAGAATTTCAACTTTATTTATTTTCCAAGTGGCTCATAGGGCTGTCAAAAAAGCTCGTTGTTCGCGAACAGTTCGTGTTCGGTTCATCAAGAAGTTCGTGTTCGATTCGTTCGATAAGACGAACAAGAATAATTTCTTTCATTCGGTTTGTTAAACGAACCAAACACGAACAATGATGTGTTCGTTCGTGTTCGGTTCGTTATTGTTCGAAATATAAAATAATTTAAGATAATTATATATATATAATTTATGATATTTTTAAAAATAATTATATATTATAAAAATTTATCATATTATAAATAATTAAACTTCTATAAATAATTAATCACAATAATAATATTATAGTATTAATTATATTAATATAAATATTATAATATTATAATTAATATACTATACTATATATTAAAATAAAATCCTAAACGGCTTATTCGATTTGCTTCATTTTGAGAAAGAATGGAGTACCTTATGTGTATGGAATACATGATCAATTTGCTTCATCTCGACGAAGTATGCTATCAAAGACAGGCTCACACACTTTTTTATTATTTTCTTACGTTATAATGTTCACGCTCCTTCTACTTCTAACGTCTAAAATACATGTTCTATATTTTAAATTTTAATTAAAAAGCTAATTTTTTATATAATATGATAGGTTTGAGTGCTATAAATGTAAAATATGAAATATAGGTGCTACATTTGTAAATTCATTGCATTGGGCGGTATGCATTGGGCGGTATGCATATTTTAAATTTATTAATTTACTATTAAATTACGTTATGTTTATTAGAATAAAAATTTATTAATTAACTATTAAAAATATATTAATTAACTATTATATAAATATAATCGTTTGTGGCCGATAGCTTATTAAATTACGGCGGCGTTTGTAATGTTTGAAAAATACGTTGGCTAGACTTAAATTTCCCATTATCAAGGGTTTTGAAGAGTTTTGGTGAGAGGGGATGGTTAAAAACACAAATGGGTTGTATGGAAACAGATTAGTATAAATCTGAATTTAGTAAGATCTCGAAGGGCAAATCACAAAATCGTGTTAAACTATTTGATATTTTTTGTCAAGATTTAAAAGATTGTTATGTTTATTAGAATAAAAATTATAATTAAAATTTTATTATTTTATTATTATGATTAAAATTAATTATTAAATTTAATTTATATTATTTATTATTATACTAATTTATAATGAATTATTCATTAAATTAATTAATTATTAATAAAAGTTTATCAAACTAATTACTTATTAAGCATTCATTTAAAATTAATCAATTATTAACTAATTAGTTATTGATTACTTAGAATTTTATTAAAAATTAAAATTTTAAATGTACTTTTATTTATTAATTAACTATTAAATAATTATATATAAATTTATTTAATTGTAATTAATTTGATATTAAATTAATTAATTACTAATTATTAATCAATTTTATTAAAAATAGATTAAAACTACAAACCTAACTCTCCAACCCCTCTCTATCCGGAAGATTAAGTTTTAAAATGAATCTAGATAATTATATGGTAAAATTTGAATGTTGTTCGAATAAACGTATTGTCGAATCTTTTTGCTTTGAATGTTGAAACTTTGTAAATTATTTAATTTTTGTTTAAACTATTTTAATATTATTTAGCATAATTTTATAATATTTTTAACTAAATATAGTTTTTATGTCAAAATAATTAACTTAAATAAATCGTTTAACTAATGTCTAAATAATTAAGTTACATATATTTCATTAATGGCATAATCTCTAAATAATTTTATTCAATAAATCCGTTTTGGGCAGCTTATTTTGTGTGGTGACGTTTTGAAAATGCCGCCCTGCTCTTTGGTTCACGTTTTTCATCCGCTTCTTTGATAATTTTGTTTTTGCACGTGACCCGCAGCATGGAGCTCACGGTCCGCGTATTGTTCGCCTAAGTAGAGGGATTATTCCACCTGTACCCTCATGTGTTCTCGTTCGCCCCATTTGTTCAGTGACCTAATTCGCCGCTGCTGCCCCTCCCATGACGAGTTCGCCCGGCTGCCATCCCGTGACGAGTTCACCCGACTCCCCTCCCATTGCCAGTTCGCCCGGCTCCCCTCTATGACCTTGTTCCAAACTCCCTTCCCAAAGAAACAGTTCGACTTCTTTCTTCCCGGCATAGGTATAAGTTCGTTTTGTTCTTCTTTCTGCAGCCATCAACTTTAGATCTTCTCTCATTTTTCGTTTAGTTCTTATTTCTTTAGCCTTTAACTTCCGATCTTCACGTTTTTCTGAATTTCTTTTTTTTCTATTTGATTTTTTGGTTGAAGTGAAATTATCTTATTTCTTCAGCCTTTATATGCAGAAAGCAAGTAAAATTATTTTGTTTGTGTTTCACATAATTATTTATTTGTTAATGTAATGTAATGGATTAGACGTTAATTCTAATGGCATTAGTTTAGTTTTTTCTCGTTTGATTTTGCATTTAAGCAATACATTCTGTTTATTATTTTGAACGAAGAGAAAATAAAGGGAATTAGAAAAAAAAAAGGCTAATCAATGTCATGTGGCGCGTAAATTAATTTTTTAGCTTCATTTATATAATATCATTTTCAAAATTGCATGAGAACAAGCCTTTTCATCATAATGGCTGCATATTTTTATGATTAACCCATACACAAAGTATGTGTGATATGTATTTATTTATGTAGCCTATTGTGTGATGATGATGAAGCTTTTATTTGAATATTTTGGATATATAGTAGTTGAATGTAGTTAAAATTCCTAGCAATAATGAGCAAACCCTGTTATATTTCTATGTATGCTAAATCCAATGTTTGGTGGTTTCACATTTAGCTGTTTTAATTAGTAATTTCTTTTCTATGCTTGTATTTTGCTCGATCGTGATTTACAAAGATTGATGTAAATGTGATTTGCTAAGATGAAATGAATGTAATTTTCTAATTTCATAGAGCTATTTGTCTACAGCAAGTGACATTGGCTTAATGTGTAAATTTATTTAGTTCTCATATTTCTTCTTGTTGAATCTTTTATGTGACAGTACATAATGAGTAAAACTAGAGAGACTAGATCATCGGCCATGTGAGATAGAGATTTCACTATTATATTCTGTGATCTCTGTCTGAGAGAGATCGAGCTGGGAATTATGTCCACCACATTTTTTAATAAAGAATGGTGGAAAAATATTACGGCTAAATTCAAATAAATGACTGGAAGGGATTATGATCGATTGAAACTTAAAAATAAGTATGATCAATTAAAGAAGGATTGAAAAATATGGAAAGAACTCAAGAGAGGATCAACGGGATTGGGTTGGGATCCAGTGAAGCGGACAATTAATGCACCAGAGGAATGGTGGGCTGTTGACCTCACTTTTGGTTGAGGTCTAGACTTTCTTTAGGATAGCCTAGGGTCTAGCCATAGGACTCTTCTGGTGACTTTTTTATAAGACTAGTCTTGGAACCCTCCACTTAGAAATTAAAACACTTCTTTGCTTCACTGGGAGTTTTTATATGCTTAAGGCCTAACCTCCAGCTTTTGGGAGCAAAAGACCAAGCATAAGGAAGCCCAGGGGAAGTTTCCCTATAGGTGGTTAGACCCTAGGAGCTACCCTGGGGAAGGTTTGGAGTTCACACCATGCACACACTTTACACTCACAACCCCAAACAATGCACATCCCATTTGATTCCCTGCTCTTTTGGAAACTCGTGTAAGTGGTTTTCTCAAGCTCTTAGCATCAGCCTAGGGATTGGCTAGTACCAACACATTGAGGATCCAAAAAGGGAGTTCCCTTAGTCCATGACCCAATTGAGTTCAAATCCTCAGTCAATATCCCAATTTCCTTATCCTAAAACTCCACCTAAAATAACAAATTGCCCCTAAATACTCAAAATTCCCCAAATTTACCAAAATCCTCTAAAAATCATTCCAAAACATTCCTTACCACTCAAAATATCCAAAGCGCCCTAAATTTGCCAAATGTCCCAAAATACCCTCAAAAGTCCCCAAAATGACCAAAATGCCCCTCTTAGCCCGAAAATCCAAAAAATTCCCAAAACCTCCCAAATAATCCCAATTTCATTTTTCTGAACTACCACATGACCGAATTTTATCAATTTAGGCCATTTTGATCAAAAGCCCCAATTTGACCCATTTAACTCAAAAGTGCCCAAATTGAACATATGTCCAAATTTTACCAAATTGATTGCCCCAATCCCAAAATTAACACCCAATTTATGTTGAAAACTCTTTATAGCATCCCCTAGATTATTTTGAACATTCAATTGGCCTTGGACCCAACCCTAGCCTAACCTAAACTCAAGCTAACCCAACTTGTCCCAAATTGGCCAAAATTCCAAATTAAGCCAAATTGAACCCCCAAACCTTTTCAAAAACACTCCAATCTTTATCTAAACTCTTCATGACAATCACACACACCATATTGCTCAATCAATTGGGCTCAAATCAATCACAAACCCAAGCTAGCCCAACATTGACCCATGTGACCCAAAATTGAACCTATGAGCCAAATTGACCAAACCTAGCCAAAATTGACCAAACCAAGCTCACCATAGCCAACCTTAGCACCCTAGGTACTGACCTAGTTGCCCTTAGCCCAACCCAATAGGGCCATGGACCAAGGGTCCCCTAATTTAGGGGATTTCCTTCTTAAAATGGCTAAACCTTGGGAGATCCCTTACCCAAAGCCATCACAACTCAATTAATCACCATTATGGCTTGGCCACTGGCTCACCTGACCCTCAGCCACCCTCCCTTGTCCTTACCGGCCGGCCTAGTCACCGAAGCACCTGAAAACTGAGAGCCACCTTACACCTAGCCAAACCCAAATTCTACCTCATGGCTAGCTCAGCTCTGAATAACCATCACAGCTCTTCAGCACTCCACCTAAGCAGTTCATTGCACCTGAATTGAAACCCTGGCAGCCACCCTAGCCATGGCTATTTAAACCACCACCCTTCACGGCCAAAAGTTTGGATAAACCAGAACTTAACAAAACTCTGCCAAAATCACTCCAAATCCTTCACATAGCACAAATAACTTAATTCCCACTGCAATCCTGCCCTGAAGCTCACTGACTCAACTCAATCTTGGAGTCCAATCTCAGGCCAGAAACAGGACATCCTTCAAAGCTCCACCAAAGTCAAATTAGACTCACCCACACCATCCCCACAATAAAAGAAAGAGTTCCTCATTGAAAGCTCCATCACCAAGCAACTCTAGCAGAGACTTGCACCAAAGCATCAAATCGGGCCTAGTCACTTTCATACCTAGGTAATTCACCAAGGTAATCGGCTCCATCCCTGAGCTCCTCAGACCCCCACGAAGGTGTAGAGCATCTCTGATTGAAGCTTCACTTCTCAGAGCCAAGGTATTGAACTCTTCTTATTCTCAAGCTTTTTTGAATTCTCCATGTAATTAGGGTTAATTTAAACCATGATTAGCCATATGGATTTGTTCGTCATGCTTAGACGAGTCTATAGGATCAAACCCAAGGTGATTTGGTTGAGTCTAGGCTGAGAAATTAGGGTTTTAGTATGGACAGTTGCAGGTTCAGACCAGTTGGGGACGAAGCTGGGCTGTTGTTGGATCGTGCGGTTCATGAATGGAGGGCTCTGATGGAGCTGGATGGAAGGATGGTCCGTGAATGTGCCGCCAAACCAAAACGCACTGGCTAATCTCGTAGATCCGTGTGGCCACTTCGACGCCGCCGAGGATGACGTGGTTAAGTAGAAAATTCTTGATTTTTTTAATTATTAAAATCATTTAAACTTTAAAAATCTATAACTTTGTGTAGAAAAATTATAAAAATAAAATAAAAATACCCTCTTACTCAATAAACAGAGGAGAAATAGTTTGGAATTTATTTGATGCATGTTTTGTTTTAATTAATTAAATACTGTCTGGAGTATTTTAATTTTCCATGCATGTAGACATTTCACCATGGCATGTCCTTATAGTCATTTGTCCTCTGTCATGGGGGATCTCCTCTGATTTTCTAAGGTCAGAGGAGACCTCTATGAAGAGATCTCTATTTTTTAAGTTTTTGCATCTGTTTTAGTAAATTAATCATGATAATTAGCATATTGGTTAGAAAAATCCAGGAAAATCATGGTAGGTTCCCTGTGACCAGAGGACTCTAGGATAAAATTTTCATGAGCCAAATCACCAAGAAATGTCCTAATTATCAACTTGAATTAAAACTGAATTTAAATTAATTTGAGTAAACTAAATGTGTAAATGACTTAAAAATAATTCTCCATTGTACTTTAAAGATCAGAGAACTCCCATACAAAATTGCAAGACATTTGGAGTTTATTTAGCCACCTAAATGAATTTTTATGTGAAAATGACAAGTTTGAAGTTTAAAATAATCATAACAATTAAAATATAAATAAAAAAATTACCAAATATATTTTGGGAGTTTTTTGTGATCAGAGGAATTTTATAAAAATAAAATTGGAATTTTGATGAAATTTTCATTTTAACCATATTTTAAATATTTAAAAAATTAAAAAATAATAAAAATCACAAAATTAATAAAATTCATGGAAATGTTCCAAATGGCTTCCTAAGCACTTAGGAACAATTGGGATATTTTTTTCTTGGTTTTCTAAATAAAGATATTGATTTCAAAGGCTTAAAATTATTTTTAAAGGCTAAAAAAATGAATTTTCTTAACTTTCCACTAAAATAATTCTAAAAATTAAAATTAAAATAAAAAAAATATGAAATTTGTTTCTCTGAGTTCCCTAACCTCAGAGAGATTTTTAAAAAATATAAAACTTAATTTTCAACTTAAGATTTATTTTATAATTAATTAATACTCTATAAATAAAAATAAATTTAATAAATAATTTAAAATTCCAAAAATCACAAAATTTGGTTTAAGTGGTCCTCTGGTTTAGGGCTACCTCCAGTAAAAATTTCAAAGGATTAGGCTTTGCCTTGGTCATGGTATTGAATTTTCTTTGAAAAATCTAATTTTTGCATGCAAATAATTATATAAATTAAATTAAATATTGAAAATTCACATTTTTCTCCTCTGGTGTCTTAATTGACCTATAAGTGAGGTAGGATAAAATTTCAAAGTCATGTGAATTAAATTTAGTGGATTATGAGGTGATAAAGCCCTAGGGACAAAGTTGTGATTTGAAGGTTTTAGCCTTAATTAATATTTAAGGTTAATTAAATGGTAAAATGGGCAATGATAATCTTAAATAACATGTTTAGAAGATTGAAACATCAAGGGATGAAGGGTAGAAACCCACTTTAATTCTGGCACATAAAAAATAATAAATTAATAATTTCTTAGTTATGTGAATTTGGAAGACCATTAAACTGAATGATCCTAAAGATTATAGGTTGATTTTAGAAGTTATAAATTCACTAATTCTCACCCTTATTTGGTGTATAAATGATAATCTAATGTTTTTTATGAAAACTAAACTCACATAAAATTAATTACAAATTTATTCACTAAATCTGAAGGTCTTGGTAGTGAGCTAGGCCTAATCAAACTTTGTTAAAAAGAAGTCTAGAAAAGTAAACATAATCAAGCTTAAAACATTTGAAAACACTACAAGCCCAATTCTAAAAATTAATTGGCTAACTTTCCTAAACAAATTAACTTTGCCCCAAAGGATTTCCACCCACATAAATGAAATGACAAATGATAATTACCTCATTTAAAGGGGAAAATTAAAGCATTAGTTCACTAAGCACGAGGGTATGAAATAGATGAATCATTTAATAATCATGATAAGTTCGGAATGAACTCAAGGAAGCTCAAAAGAATTGTGAAATGTCTAGGTATCTCTTGGGCTCTTTCTTTACAAATTTTCTGGATACCTCGAAGAACAACTGAACCTATCATATTTTATTAAATGACGTAATCGTCTAAATGAATATGACCCACCAAGTTATGACATAGGATTTGATAGGCCAATGACGAACCTATCCATAAGGTTTTAATTTATTGCAAAATTATAAATTTTTATTGCAAGAGATGTTAAAGTTTCAGGTGGAGGAACGAGAAGACTCTCTATGTACACTTTTACAATTTTACAGCGCTTTCTATTCCCGCACTTTCTTTACTTTTTCTTGCTTGCGAGCTTGCATGTTAAACAACAATGCCACCCTGCATGAAAACCAAAACTTTTAGGATAGCCACCAAAACCAAAATCAAAAATCAAAATTAAAAAAAAAATCATAACAAGAAAAAATTCACCGTCACAGTATTCAAAATATAAAACAACTCAAAATTTAATCACTGACAAAACAAAAACCATAATTGCAACTAAATTAAAATGTCTCGTTGGATGATCGAGAGTGCCTCGGAGGAGGTAAACTACGAGTTGCTAACGTGGTTTCTCACGGTCTAAATGAAAGTGTGGAACTCATTTCAATTGAGATTAGCAAATTCATTTGGACTAAGTGAATTCGATAAAAATAGTGGTTCCGGGATGATGGAGCAGTGGGATCTTAGCCGGTGTCGCTATAATCAACTTTAATATTCCTCTAAATAAAACATTAAGACACCTCGATTTAAACATTTCTAATACATGACACTTCTCTTTTCTCTTCAATTGACACTTATTTAAACTAAACCTGCTACGACGAGGAGCTTAGAGCATGCACGGTGGGCAGTATGACCATATTCAACAGCAAAACTTGTCTACATCAGCAAAACATTTCTTTAGTATAAACAACAAACCATAGGACTTCGAGATTGCTTGTTTAGTGCAACATAAATCTTCACTTTTTCTCTTTAGGTCTTTTCACAGTCATGTTGTGCAAAATAAGCTTTAACTCGCCTTAGGATTTCGAGGTTGTCATCGGATATGAATCCTCCCATCTTCTAAGTTATTCACATGATCGGTATCAAGCGAACATAAATCCTAAATAATAAAATTGGTAGGATGAAACATCAGATAAATATCTCAAATTCAAGCCAAATTATAGGATAGTTTGGGAAAACACCGAGATTCTTCTTGGATTCATGTTATTTCCCTACTCTCTATTCCTTTGGATTCCTACAAAAATTGTTCTAAAATTTGAGTCATTCACCTATTGGATTTCCTATTATCACACTTCATTGAAGAACCTTACCCTTTTGGGAGTCATGAATATAAAAATTTTATGATCTATATCAAGTGTTTTCTTAGGTAACTTCGATTATTTAAGATGTAATTAACTATATGGGCTTACCCTTATAGGAAACTTAAAGACTCCAGATTAATATAAACCCTATCTGATTCCTTCATATTATATAGGGGGAATTGTCGGTTAACAATGGTTCGCAGACCAAACGGGTGTCATGAATTCTTTAGTTTATTTGATCAAGCCTCACCCCCAAGCCATGCACCTATTCTTCGGGATAGATACATGTCTTGTGGTGAAGTGCTTGATTATTTTAAACTATCGATTATATGAGATTGGTTTGATTTCATATTTTTAAATAATATTTTCAAAAAATCTATATATATTATATTAAATCAAAATTCTATTTTATAAAACTATACTTTAAACTTTTCAAAAATTTCAATTTCAAATTTAACGACCGACATGAGCTGAGAAATTAGAGGTAAATAAATATCTAAGATTACTTCATCTTGATTCAATTTTCACATTTACATGATTTCACTAAAAAATTAATTAATCTATTTTAAGCTGTGCCGGGAGCAAAGAAATTCAAATTTAGTGGCATCGATCCAGTTTTGGAGGAGAAACATGATGGCATGTTCACTGGGGTTGTCGCAATTGGAGCTCATGCTTTCACCCCAAATGCGCAGGAGTTTGACGACTTCCCACAGGACATGGAAACCATACAGATAGGTGAGTCAGGAGGAGGTCCCAACCAAATCCACACAGATGGTCAATCTACAAGCATGCCAAAGTGTCCCAGGGTAGACAAAAAGGAAAAAGGAGTCACATTCATCAAAGGCACCATTGAGACGTTGCTTGAAATCTGCAAAGTTAGGTCTGTCTCCTCATAGGACAGCTCAATTGACGAATGTCTCCAGCTACTCAATACATATTCTGGTGTTAAGGCGGAAACACAAAGCTATTTAAAGTACGTGAAGTTGCTACGAGACCCAACCATAAGACAGTTTTTTATAAAGTTGGACCCAGAAATCAGACTCGAATACTTACGCTCTTTGATGGATGATTGACTACTTAAGATGTTGTGTATTTTATTTCTATGATGCAGTGATTTTAAGACAATTTTTTTCTTGTTGAATCTTTTCTTTGTAATATTTCTATGGATGATGGACACTTTACTTTTTTTCATTGTGGTACAATACCATGTCTATATTCTATGATGCAATGAATCTTTTATATACCGTTCTAAGTTCTATGTATCGCCTCAACTGTCATATGTTCTTATTTATCAAGTTTACATAATATCCTTCTCTTTATTTTATAGTATGGATGAAGAACAAGTGAACCACAAATGCAAAGTCGCACTAATCATTACCTTATTATACTATTACCATCTTACATATGTCAACCGAACCCCTTGTATGGCGTCGAGTCAGATTGGAGATAGATGGGTAGGTGAGTTATTACAAGACCATCCCACACGATTCTACAACATGTTTCTCATGACGAAAGAAATATTTCTCGACATGCTTAATGAACTCTGGAATCTTCATGGGTTGCATGAATCAACAAGAATGACGATAAGAGAAGTGTTGTCAATAACCCGATACATCTTATCCCAGAATGAGTCAATTAGAGGAGCTATGGAGAGATTCCAACATTCATCGGAAACCATTAGCAGGTATTTCTCAATCGGTTTGAATGCTTTGGTTAGTTTATCGTGCAAGATAATTAAGCCCGAGGATCCAACATTTCAATCCGTTCCAACACAAATTGCACATGACACTCGATACATGTCGTTCTTCAAGGTATGCCTTTAACATATCATTCAGACATGAAATTGAAATACATGTGAAATGCTAAAGGGTTATATCTTGAACGTCAGGACTGTATTGGAGCCATTGATGGAACACGCGTCGATGCACGCCTATCTGGAACAGAGAAGGTTGCCTACATCGGACGGCGTGGCTCCCCCACACAAAATGTTATGGCCCTGTGTGATTTCAATATGTGGTTTACCTTCGTGATGGTTAGTTGAGAAGAAGCATGCATGATAGCCATGTTTGCAAGTTTGCTACTAGAAACCAAAGACACAGTTTCCCGTACCCACCTCCAGGGCATTATCTACAACAACTACGTTTGTTAATTTCTTTCAATTGCTAATTATTGTAATTGAACATGTAAGTATTACTTGGTCGACGTCGGATATCCCATACAAAGGGGGTATCTGAAGTCATATCCTGATACGAAGTACAACATCCCCGATTTTGAAAGGTCATGCGGGGTGGCCTGAGAAAAGAAAGAATTATTTAACAAAAGACACTTCTCCTTGCGCGGCGTGATTGAAAGAGCTTTCGGAGTGTGGAAGAAGAAGTGGGTTATAATACGTGATATGCCAGCTTACTGACCCGATTTTTGTATTTCCAAATACAAGAATTTGTTACCACTGCTAGAAAATTTAATTTCTGGCAAAGGTGCGAAACACTTGAACCGGAATAACTTGCTATATAGATGTGTACCAAATTTTAATTTACGGCAATAACATTAAATTAAACTTGATTGCTACTGAATGCTAGGTTGTTAGTCATTAATACTTTTTAAATATATGTTTATATAGCAAAATATAATTTTAAAGGAAAATATTTTATATACTTTTTGGGTACTACGCAAGTATACGTATCGTTTCAAGTAATAAAGGGCTTTGAAACAAAGACCCCATTATCGATCCCATGGGGAAAAAATGGTAATAAATTTTTAAATATTGTATTTCTAAATCTTTTTGTATTTTAATCTAACTATAAATTACTTTTAATTTACTAGATGCAGGTAAAGAAAACAATAATAAGAAAATGATTTTGTGAAAACAATATAAAACAAACAACTTTCTTCCTTTCAATTAATCTAAGATTTTTAAGATAATTTAATATTAATTGAAGAATCTATATTATGGTATTGTGCCAAATAGAAGCATTCATATTCTTTACCCTTTGATCCAGGTGCAAAGAACATTAGCTAATCTACAGATCAGGTCCGGATGTATTGTTAGTAGAATGGGTTAATCTAGGCTCACACTACTAGATGTCCAAGGGTGGCTATGGTCGGCCCTACTAGTGACCCCCCCTTTCCTTATCTATAAATCAAATTATAAGAAGTTAGTCTGTCACTCTAAAAACTTATTAATTCTACGCCCTTTAAATCTTATCTTCCTATTTATTTACACTTCACCTTGAATAGCCCGCGCATGGCCTTCGACTACCCAAGGATTCATGTGACGTCTACAAGTTAAGAGTTCTTCTCTTTCTAGGTCTCAAAACTCTTCAACAGGTTTTAACAATTTAAATGGCCAATTTAAAAAGTAAAGTAAGATCAGGTATGAATATCATCACCATGTTTTGAAAATATTTTGATTTTCAATTCTCCATCGAATTTTATATTATCTTATTTATATTTTCATAATTGAAAGAAGAAAGTAAACTAACAACTCAGAACACATTGAATATAAACATCAAAACATAATAAATAAATATTGAATCAAAAATAAAATACTTATCTCAAATATTCCTTCTACAGATCTTCTGATTCCTACTGACTCCACAGTGTAATGAACTCCAGATGCAACAACTTGAAAATAAACTCACTAAATTAAATAAAAGTGGCCCTAAATTTCTCTCTCTATTTCTCTCTCTAAGGATGAGAGATCCTAAAGTGGCTAAGAGATAGGGGTTACAATGGGGGCACGTTTTTCTGAAGGAGTGGACTCCTAATTATAGGCTTCAAGGGTTGCCTTGAGGCACCTATTTAAAACAGGTCCAAATTCAATGAATCTTCTAGAAGGTCTGTCTGGAGCCTAGGCGACGGACACCGCGTCCAGTTTTTATCACCTCTTCACTTTGACTCGCACCTCTTCGCGATTAAAACCGTTTTGGAGTGTCCAAATGCAATGTATCACATGTCCTATTATCAAGGAACAACTGCCAGTCTTCTAGAATGTCCAATAACCGCTTACTCCATCAAAATAACCGTCCAAAAGTCATCAAAAACTTGACAGTTTCTGTATCGAGTCTGGCGCGTAGGCGCCAACTTCTGGCCCCTAGGCGCCAGGCCATAATTTTTTATAATTCTTGTATTTTGCTCCATTTTTGCTCCTTTTTGCTCCTTTTTCACCCTTTTGCCTTTTTTGGACCTTTTTACATCACCTACATCCAAAACACAAAAATATCTTTCATTAAAGCATAATATCCTTAGAAATTGATAAAAATCAAGGCATAAAATAGGTATTTTTTTCATGATCAAAATCCCTCAAACTTAAATGTTACTTGTCCTCAAGTAACCTTTTTTACTATATAAAATGTATAACCTTTGGAATAAAAGATAAATATTTAAGATTCCTTATAATTTTTTATTTTATAAAGTCTTTAGTAAATTATTAACCCAATTTCACTAACTAGGTTTAATTTTAAGAATTTAAAGAATATTTAACTACCAAATCATAAGATTTCAAATTTTTCATCCATTTTGAAAATAATAGAAGTTTATTATATTAAGATCTCATAGATTATTTACAAGAAAAAGATCTTCTTGAAAAACCTTTCCTAAATAAAGATTCATGCATAAAAATTAAGTAAAATATGTAACTAGTTTTCCTTCTATAAGATAATTTAAATGAAGCCAATTTTTGATTAGGCATTTCCTCAAGCTTCTCCTCTCTTCTTTTTTTTTTTTTTAATATATAGAGAGGATTACTATATCTGGATAGCCTGTTAATGATTTTGAACTTCACTATCCTTAACTTATATTTTCAAAATTTATACATTTCCACTTAATTATTATAACATGAATAAAAATTCAAAAAGATTTTCAATCTTTTCTTTTTTCAAGTGATAAATATTCCATTATTTCTACCATGAATAGAAAAATTCTTTAATCTTATTCTTCTTTAAGTTAAATAATTCTATTCTTAAAATCAATCAAAGTTATTAAAATTTTGGTTAAGTTCACTAAATTGTTTATAATTTCAAAAATAAAAGTGATCTTAAATAGATTCTTCATTCCTTAAGTTATGTTAAAAAGTTTTTATTTTAAGAAAATATTAGCTCTTTAAGGACAAATAAAATTTAAATTTGAATGTATTTTCCCTTCCCCCAAACTTAAGTTTTGGTATACCATGAAAATTTAAAAGTATGAGAGAAAGAAAATCATAATTTTAAAAAGGAAATTTTTATAAGTATGTAAAAACGATCTTAAAAAGAAAAATTTACTTCTAGTCATGATTTTATGAATAATAAAGATAAAATTGAAGCAGGTATAAAAAGTAAGCAGGCTAATTTTTATGATTATACTAAATTTAAAATAAAATAAAAGCGAGGCAAAATTACTAATTACTAAACAATGAGATCTGAAACAAACATATCATAAATTAACTCTAATCTCGACTCACAAACACAATATACTAAGAATATTCTAACAACAGAATCTTAACACTAATCAATCCACAAAGGTACATAACAAATCAACATACATCAAACATCAAACAAATCAAACAAACCAAACAAAACAAACTAACAACAAAGTAGCACAACATAGAGATCTATCAACTACTAGTCACTTGCTGTAGCCTCATCATCATCACCGTCACCAAAGGGAAACTCAACATTCTTAGGATCAACAAATGGTGTGAAACTAGGAAAAGTAGGGAAACTAACATCATGCTCACCCTTCAGAAATCTGACGAGGGCTTCATCATACTCAGCATCATAGCTACTCTTCCTCTGGGTATAATCAGATAAATGATCAAGTTTCCTATCAATAGTATCAACCCTGCAGTAAGTTTGAAATAACTCATGCTGCTACTCTATAAACTGATCATGCATGTTGACCTCATTTTTTATGAGGACTTTTGCTTCTCTTTAGTACTTAGGATCTAGCCTTAGGCTTTTCCTTTGACTAATCTTAGAGGACTAGAAATGGAACCCACCACTTAGAAATTTAAACACTTCTTAACTCCCTGCAAACCCCACAAGCTTGATTGTAGACCCCTAATCACCTAGAGGGTTGAAATTAAATGTGGAGGTTTAAAGGATAAGTTCCCTATAGGACTTTTGGCCTTAGGAATACCACAGGTGGCACGGTCGCAGTGAGGGTTGACTTGCACATACACTACACTATCACACACATTTCAAGTCCTAAAATCACACTCTCACCCAACTTGACTTCCTAACTCATGTAGGTAATTCATATGGATTGTCTTTAACCCCTAAGCCCCTAGCTAAGAGGGTTAGGAACAACATAGTGAATGCCTCAAGTGAGACCTCTCATGGCCCATATGAGCTTAATATGGCTTCATGGCTCAACCAAAGTGATTCCATTTTACTGAAATTTGATCAATCTTCATTTTTCCAAAATTTCAATTTTTTGACCCCCGGGGCCCCAGACCCACCAAACCTACCAAATGCCATTGGAACTACCCAAAATTTGCAAAATCACCTAAATTATCCAAAATTCCTCAAAATCAATCTTAAACATTCCCCCCCCACTCAAACTGATCATCCATAGCCAAAAATACCAAAAATTCCAAAAGTACCCCCCAATACCCTCCAAATACCCAAAATGCCCTTCTTAGCCCAAAAATATAAAATTCAGAAAATTTTCAAAAAATTTCAGAAAATCCCAAATATTCTCAATTTCATTTTTTTCAACTACACCATGGGCTAATTTTGCCAATTTACTCCAATTTTACCAAAACCCCCAATTTAGCCCATTTTAAACCCAAGTGAACCCAATGTCAAACCAAACCACCCCAATTGACCTCAATTTTGGTCCAATTCAATTCTAAACTTCAATTCAATATCCCCAATATCAATTTAGATCAAATCCAAGTCCAATTTGCTTGACATTTGAGCCCAATTTCAATTTGAAGCCTAAGGCCCAATTTTGGCCCATGACCTAAACCTAAATAGAGAATACTCATTCAAAACTGAAGCAGTAGCGAAGATGTTCCGCAGCTTAATGAAGACACCGGATTTTCAGCTGCCAGAGCCCAAGAAACCGGAGGAAGTCAATAAGAAAGATCATCCAAACTATTGCCCTTACCACCAGATGCTCGGACACAAGATAGAGGAATGCATCACATTCAAGAGTTGGCTTGATGACAATCTCCGGAAAGGGAACATAACGATCCCAAAGGAATACATGAAGGAGCCCCAGAAAGGAGGTTCCGTCAATGTTATTTCAATGGATCTCATTGTTCCGATAAACCCCTACACGACTGATGATGGATGGAATACTGTCTGGACAAGATCATCGAAGAAAATTTTGGATCACATCCAGGCCGCTTCGGTAGGCGCATCAACTCAGAGTTTGAAACCTGTCGAGCCGGCACTATCACTTGTGATGGAAGAACAGCCCCAGAGGAGGAGAAGATCGTGGAAGAAAAGAAGACCGAGGCTCCGAAGGGTAGACTAGGGGCTGCTTATCCTAGGATGGTTGTTTCCGATTCGGGGGAGAAATCCCTCGAACTCCTGACTCTGTATGATTATTTGCTCGCTCCGGCGGGATCTTATAATGATAAGGGTTATGGCGTTGGCTACGTTTTGACTGTTTCTAACGATTACGTAACTAACGACAATCGGCTTAATCCGGATCTCGATTCCAATACAAATAACGATTCTCAAATCATACACAACCTCGATGACCACGATGAAGAAGATGTTCACAAAGGAGGCTACAAAAGCTCGACAAGAAACGAGTCCATTTATGAATTCCTAGGAGCTCCGATTACAATAGAATTAGAACCATCAGACACCGAAGCAACTTCAGAAGAGCCGATTGTTCCAATTCAAGAGGATACACCGGCAGATTCAACACCAGATTCGGGGAGAAATAACTGAAGTAAATTTAAGAAGTGGAAAAATTTTACCTCCGAGAATGGTCCGAAAGATAAAGGAAAGCAGGTGGTTGCTCAGGAAGAACCAACCCGGCAGAGGAATTGCCCATTTGGGAAGAAACCGAGAAACACGGTAATAAAGTGGACTACAACGTGCTAGCCCATCTTAGGAAGCTACCAGCCAAACTAAGCATATACGACGCTCTGATCCTGTCAAAGGAGATGAGAGAGGCTCTGGTCAAAGCTTTACTTGATCCAGAAATTTGTTTAGCTCCAATGGCCAGTGATTCCTTCGACGAGGTTTTCTCGTTAAAAGAACAACAATGTGTTACCTTCACGGACAATGATCTATTACTGGGAACAGCTGATCACAACCGACCGTTGTACATTTCAGTCACTGTTAGAAAGTTTACGCTCTCCAGAGTGTTGGTTGATCCAGGAGCATCAATCAACATAATGAATCTTCGAACGCTAGAATATTTGGAAATTGATGCTCGCGAGCTTGGAGCGAACAAGATGCTATTAAGAGGCTTCAATCAAAAAGGAGAAAGAGCTCTTGGATCGATAACACTACTAATGAAGACCGGTGATTTAGCAAAGACAACCGCAAAATTCCACATAATTGATTCTGAGACATCGTTCAACGCACTACTGGGTCGACCATGGATCCATGAAAACCGGATGGTACCGTCGTCTCTGCACCAGTGCATAAAGTAATATGAAGCAGGGGAACAGTGCATCAAAGGTGACTTACAACCGTTCTTCGTGCATGAAATTGGAATTCATGAAGATGCAGCCTATTATGCGCCTCCGAAGAAAACAATCTTTTCCAGAAATATCATACCAAATGAAGCAAAAGAAATTCAAGACGATGAAGAACCTGAAGTTCTAGTCCAACAGTTACTCACCACTCCCTTACGGCGAGATGGTGAAGATTTCTCCAGAACTCGCACCCGAGGTCGAGGCCGGGGACGAGGACGAGGAAGAAATGTTGGAACAGTTGGACAGAAGAAACCGGTCATCAATGTTGATTGGGAGAACACTTCCGAAGAAGAAGAAGAAATCAAGTCGGGTTCAAAGATGAAAATGAAGATTAAGAGACTAGGATACTACTGGCCCTCAATGATGACCGACTGTATGAAAGTTGCCAAAAGCTGTCACCAGTGCCAAGTGCGCGGAGTGGTTCTACACCAACCTCCAAATGTGCTACATCCGACAATCGCGTCGTGGCCATTCGAGTGTTGGGGCACAGATATAGTGGGTCCGATAGAACCTCCTTCTTCAAGAGGACATCGCTTCATTCTTGCAGCTACAGACTACTTTTCTAAATGGGCAGAAGTTATACCACTCAGAGAAGTGAAGGCACACCACGTGCTACAGTTTTTCAAGAACCAAGTCGTCTATCATTTTGGGGTACCCCACAGGATCATTTCAGATAATGGGTCTGCATTCAAAAGTACAAAGATCAACAATTTTGTCAGAAGACACGGGATCGATTGGTGATACTCAATGATCTACTACCCAAGAGCAAACGGCTTGGCCGAGGCTTTTAATAAAACTCTCGTTCAAATTTTAAAGAAAACTTTGGACGACAACAAGAGAAATTGGCACGAGAAGTTGTTAGAAGCCTTATGGTCCTACAGGACGACTTTTTAGGACTCCTACTCAGTCTATGCCTTACGCTTTAGTGTACGGGTCCGAGACCGTCTTGCCCCTGGAAGTTCAGCTTCCGTCACTCCAAACTGCAGTTGCAGAAAAGATCACTACAGAAGAAAATGTCAGACTACGACTGAAAGAATTGGAAAGCTTGGAAGGGAAAAGACTTTCCGCGCAGCAGAATTTGGAACTGTATCAATCCAAGATGATCCAGACCCATGATAAACTGGTCCGCCCAAGAACATTCAAATTCATTGACTTAGTTCTAGTCCTCAAGGGACTTATTCTTGCGCACCGCAAGATAGGAGGTAAATTTGAACCGACCTGAAAGGGACCATTTGTGGTCGAGACAGTCTACTCTGGAGGTTCCTACCAACTGGTGAATTGCCGTGGAGAACGACCCATGCTTCCAATCAATGGACGGTATTTAAAGAAGTATTACGCAACCTGATGTTTCGAAGGGTGGCCTCTAAAGTAGAATCTCATCCCTAGAAACAAGGGTGAAGTAATCACTTTGTGACTGGGTCCGAACCCAAAACAAAATAAAATGGATGATAAAAAAAAATCTCAATAACAAAAATGTTAAAAAGAAAACATGGGAAATCGTAATAATAAAATGTCAATCTTTCCTTTTAAATCCATCATTCCTGATATTTTCTCATCTCTTCCTACTTTCTTTAAATTTAAAAGAAGTGAATAAGAATTTTTAAGTGTTTTTCTTATTGTTCTTATTCTTAGTACAACCCCTGATCCTTTCCTTATTTTCTTTGTAGGGAAATGTCGAACGGGCGGTTGGTTCTAAACTTTAGAAATGGCGTGAGTCTAGCACTTGATGAAAAGAGGGTGAGGGATGGAGCAGTGATAGAGATTGACTCAGACTTCACACCGACTCGGCTTACAATACGAAGAAAATGATTGGATCCCGCTGATCGAGAAGAACTTCACAGCCAGGCAGTGATGAAAATGTATGGCCCGCGCCACCAATCCAGCAGCAAGAAAAGAAAAGTAAACGCCGCTCATGCAACCGGAGAAGATAAGAAAATTAAGTCCGTGGTTGCCACAACAGAGGGTAGGCTTGTCAGCGCCGCACCCACAGAAATTCAAGGGGTAAGGAGAGCTACTCTCACGGCTACCCAGCGAAGAAATAAGAATCGTCGCATTCGCAAAATGTTGACCAAGTTAGCAGAAGATCAACATAAACAGACAGTGGATACCGTTAGTGCAAATGCTCCAAGGAGACCGGTTCTTCAGGAACCAGAAAGAAGAAAGTCAACTCCAAGAAAGTCTGAGCAGATAAAAGAAGTACCAAGAAAAGCAGAAATAGAGTCAGTACCTCGACGCCGAGCAGATGTACCGGAACCGAAGAGTCTTGTTGCGAAAGCAACCCCGGAGGATGTCCCTACAGAGACTATCCCCGAGGAGCCAAGACATAGAGAAGAACGTGTTGTGGTTGAGCCATACATCCCGCAGTATGTTACTAGACACCGAGGACTTCAGATAATCTCATAATACTAGCTAGAGAAAATGCAACTAGTTGAGAAGAAAACCTTTGAATACTTTGAAAGAATTGGAGACAAGAGGGTCAACATTTTAGACGGCCTCGAGCTACATACAGATGTATTCTCAAATTACGAGCAACAACAAATTGTAGACTGCATCCTCAAATTACAGAAAATGGGCCGAGCTGGCCGTCTGAGAGAAAAGACATATTCAGAACCCCGAAGATGGATGCCATGAAAAGGAAGAGTTACAATTCAATGCGGATGTTGCTACAATTTTGCCATAGACAGAAAAGGAAATCCACCAGGGATACTCCGTAGCAGTGAGGTGGATCCGATGCCAAGAATCATTAAGAGAATGGTGAAAAGGATGATAACATGGAGGGTATTGCCTGCAGATTGCATACCCAACAGCTGCATTATTAACATCTACAAGGAAGGCGACCGCATACCTCCACATATAGACCATCATGACTTTGTTAGACCCTTCGCACGAGTGTCATTTGTCAACCGAGTGTAACATCATGTTCGGATCTAACCTCCGGATTGCGAGCCCCGGTGAGTTCCGAGGGCCGGTGGAGATACCACTACCGGTAGGTTCCGTCCCGGTGTTAAAAGGAAACGGAGCAGACGTTGCGAAGCATTGCATTCCAGGAGTGCCTGTGGAGTGGATCTCAGTTACTTTTAGAAGAATGGATGACAGAAAAATGCCTTACCTTTTTCAGTCAGATCCAGAATTAGAGAGTCTCCGGCCCTACGAGCTGTGAGTTACATGGGAAATAGTACACCTCCAATACACATCTATGCGGCATTCCTGCCAAGGGTGGCTTGGAAGGTGATGTTATTGCCCATGTTTCTTACTATTCAGACATGGATTTTTGACAGACGTTTTTGGATGGATCAACAAGAATCTTACACAATGTTTTGGATTTATATGGATTGTATGAGACATTAAATTTCCGAGGAAAATGTCATCATGATTAGATCAAGTTGTATGATGTATTTTCAGCTAGTTGGAATGAAAAAGACTACGTCATATTTTGCCTTCACCTCTTTTTGTACAAATTGACTGGGAAACGCCATTAGAGTTAAATGAACTTTGAACGAAGAACGAAAAAGAAAAGAAAATAAATGAGAACTTTTCCTAAAAATCTGAATATTAAAATGAACTTCAAATTCACATGAACACTAAATAAATAACAAAAAATAAAATGGGATCGTTAAAGGACAAACAAAACGAATCTAAACTCTGAATTGAATTACGATCTGAAACCTCTGATTCGAACCTTTCAATTCTTTCCTCCATCGAAATCTGTTGGAAACTCTTTTGAAATTTGAATATTCTCTTCGACTTGTAGCTAAGTCAAGTCTTTTCAGCTTGGTACGCTTACCAGTTCCTTTCAGTTCTCTTTCCTCTATGTTTTAGAGGATCGACTAGTTCTGTTGACACGGAGCCACGAACTTTGTTCGATTTTGTTCTGATGGAATAAGACTGGGTCCCTCTTCATACAGATAAAATTTTGAGACTGGTACCAAATTCCAGTTTTCTTCCTTTCGAGGTCGGTACCAAATTCCGACTCTCTTTCGAATTGATACCAAATTTCAATTCTAAATTTCTGAGACTGGTACCAAATTCCAATTCTCTTCCTTTCGAGGTCGGTACTAAATTCCGACTCTCTTTCGAATTGATACCAAATTTCAATTCTAAATTTCCGAGACTGGTACCAAATTCCAGTTCTCCTCATTTCGAGGTTGGTACCAAATTCTGACTCTCTTTCGAATTGATACCAAATTTCAATTCTAAATTTCCGAGACTGTTACCAAATTCCAGTTCTCTTCCTTCGAGGTCGGTACCAAATTCCGACTCTCTTTCGAATTGATACCAAATTTCAATTCTAAATTTCCGAGACTGTTACCAAATTCCAGTTCTCTTCCTTCGAGGTCAGTACCAAATTTCGACTCTATTTCGAATTGATACCAAATTTCAATTCTAAATTTCCGAGACTGGTACCAAATTCCAGTTCTCCTCCTTTCGAAGTCGGTACCAAATTCCGACTCTCTTTCAAACTGATACCAAATTTCAATTCTAAATTTTCGAGACTGGTACGAAATTCCAGTTCTCTTCCTTCGAGGTCGGTACCAAATTCCGACTCTCTTTCAAATTGATACAAATTTTCAATTCTAAATTTCCGAGACTCGTACCAAATTCCAGTTCTCTTCCTTCGAGGTCGGTACCAAATTCCGACTCTCTTTCGAATTGATACCAAATTTCAATTCTAAATTTCCGAGATCGGTACTAAATTCCAGCTTCTCCTCCTTTCGAGGTCGGTACCAAATTCGACTCTCTTCGAATTGATACCAAATTTCAATTCTAAATTTCGAGACTGGTACCAAATTCCAGTTCTCTTCCTTCGAGGTCGGTACCAAATTCCGACTCTCATTCGAATTGATACCTAAATTTTGATTCACAACTTTCGAGACTGGTACCTAAATTCTGGTTCTCATTTCGAGATCGGTACCTAAATTTCAACTCTCTTTCCGAGATCGATACCTAAATTTTGATTCTCTTTCAGGATTGATACTTAAATTTCAAATCTCGAGATCAGTACCTAAATTCTGATTCTCATCCTTTTTCCGTCGATACTTAAACTTTGATTCTTACTCCGAGACCGGTACCTAAATTCCAGTTCTCTTCGCAATCCCGAGGTTGAAACCCAGGTTTCAATTCTCATTTCAAATCCAAATTTCAAATTCAAAATTTCCTTAAATTGATTTTAAATTAAACTTCAATCGAAATTGAAACTCAGAACAAATCGAAATCTAAACTCACACATTGAAACTTGAAATTTAAAAGTAAAATGAAATCTAAATCGAATTCCCCATATCTTGTGATTTGGAGTTCACCTCCTTTTCCATTCCCCAACGAGAGTTCAGGAATCTCCAGTCTTGGAGATATACCTGATACTCCCCAGCGGAAATTCTTCTACTTCGTCCTAAGTTTGTCACTTGGACATCTGTGTTGGTTTTGTTGATCTCTTCAGTCAACGCTAATACGCACGGTGTGCTTGGTTAGCACACCACACCTATTGGGAGTCCATTTGTTGACCTCAATTTTGGTGAGCTCTTTTGCTTCTCTCTTTAGTACTTAGGATCAAGCCTTAGGCTTTTCCTTTGACTAATCTTAGAGGACCAGAAATGGAACCCACCATTTAGAAATTCAAACTACTTCTTAACTCCCTGCAAACCCCACATGTCTGATTGTAAACCCCTAAGCCACTTGGAAGGTTAAGATCAAATGTAGAGGTTTAAAGGATGAGTTCCCTATAGGATTTTTCGGCCTTAGAATACCCCTGGATGGCACGGTCCAGTGAGGGTCGACTTGCTCATACACTACACTCTCACACACATTCCAAGTCTTAAAACCACACTCTCACCCAACTTGACTTCCTGCCTCATGTAGGTAATTCATATGGATGGTCCTTAACCCCTAAGCCCCTAGCTAAGAGGGTTAGGAACAACATAGTGAATGTCTCAAATGAGTCCTCTCACGGCTCATATGGGCTTAATATGGCTTCATGGCTCAACCAAAATAATTCCATTTCACTCACACTTGATCAATATTCCTTTTTTTTTAAATTTCAGTTTTTAACCCCTGGGGCCCCAGACCCACTAAACCTACCAAATACCCTTGAAATGACCCAAAATTTGCAAAATTACCTAAATTAACCAAGATTCCTCAAAATTAATCCTAAACACTTCCCACCATTCAAATTGACCATCTTTGGCCAAAAATGCCAAAATTTCCAAAAATACCCCTAAACCCCCCCAAAATTACCAAAATACCCTTTTACCACAAAAATCCAAAAATTCTAAAAATTCCCAAAAAATTTCAGAAAAACCCAAATATTCTCAATTTTATTTTGTTCAACTACACCATGGGCCAATTTTTCCAATTTACCCCACTTTTACCAAACCCCCAATTTGACCCATTTTTTAACCCAAGTGAACCCAATGTCAAACCAAACAACCCCAATTGACCTCAATTTTGGTCCAATTCAATTCTAAACTTCAATTCAATATCCCCAATATCAATTTAGACCAAATCAAAGTCCAATTTGATTGACATTTGGGCCCAATTCCAATTTGGGGCTTAAGGCCCAATTTTGACCCATGACCCAAACCTAGCCCAATTCAACTCCAATTGGCCGCAAATCTTTTCTAAAGCCTTCCTAACATCCCCATAAACAAAACACTAACTTGATTTGCCCAAAATTTGAACCTAAACTCCACCCAAACCTAACCCAAAACTAAAATCCCTTAAATTGACCTAAGCCCAAACCTAACCCAAATGGGCCCAAATCCCAAAATTAGAGCCCAACTAAAGTTGAAAAATCTTTGTAACACTCCCATAAACATTTTTCAACATTAATTTTATACCAAATTCAACCTTAGCCCAACCTTAGCCCAAGTTAGCCCAATTTGGCCCACCTTGGCCCCTTTACCAAAAAAGCCCAAATTCAACCCAATTCTACTCCAAATCACACCAAATTGATTCCAAACCATTCATGAAACATCCCTAAACTAAACCCAACATTTATTTGGCATGGTCTTTCACAAAATTCTTCATCCAAAAGTCCATTTTTAAATATAAAGGCCCACCCATTTAAGCCTTTTTAAAAAAAAACCCACTTCCACCAAACCCAAAAGCCCAAAAATTCATCCAAAGCCCACATTACAATTCCTTCTCATCATCCACTTGATAAAATCATTCCCTAAAGTTTGAAACCTATGATTAAATCATTCCAAATTAGGCTTTATCCAAATTCCCATCAAAATGCAAAAATTCCTAAAATCCATTCCAATGAAATTGACTAAGCCATCCCTAAGCCCAAATGAAGCCATAAAGCCATCCTTAAGCCCCATGTAAAGCCATGAGAAGTTTGACATGTGACCATTCCATAAATGGCAAGAGAAGGAGCCTCTTTAAGGATTCTCTTAAAGGTGATTAAACCTTTTCATGCTTCCCCTAAACTATGTTTAAACTTAAACATGCTTGGATAGTGACTTCTCCCCACTAATCTAGCTGACTTACCTTACCTCCCTCAGCCCAAATCAGAGCTTGGAAAGGTGCACCCAACCCAAACCCATGGGATGACCAAATTGAGTCCAAAAGAGCCCCTTCCCCATTTCATTTTGAATTAAGCTTTCTACACATGGCCAATCTCTATTGCTTGCACCATTGCCAACCCCTGACCCTCCTGATGACAATAGTGACTTGACCACCGGCCGGCCACCACACTACGCCGGAAATCACCGAGCCGAGAGCACCCATGTGAGCCAATTTTGAATTTCTCCTTGTCGAGTTGTCCCAGCCCAATCGAAAACCATGGCCGTTCTTCCTCGCTCCTGAGCAGTTGATCCAAGCCATCAAACCCCCCTGGTGAGCCCTCCAGCCACCCCTATTTAAGCACCACCTCCTCTCGGCCAAAAAAGGTATTGAACAAAACCTTACCAAAACTCTACCAAAATCACTCCAGATCCCTCTCCAGACATAGAGAGCTTGATCCCCATTGAAATCCAGCCCTAAAACCCTCTCTGTGAGTCCAATTTTGGAGTTGAATTCAAGCCCAAAACCAGGACACTTCACCACAGTGAGCCAATCTTCAAATTGATTGACTCTACACATTCACCAGACCAAGAGGAGAAGTTCCCCAACAAAAGCCCCCTCACCAGGCCAGCCATTGCTTCCAGCCTCCAAGCTTTGTGAGTGGCCTTGGTCACTTTTGTACCTAGGCATTTCCCTAGAGCAAGAGACTTCATATGGAGTTTGCTTGGACTCAATCGAAGGTGACACAACCCTCAGATCGAAGCTTCACTTCTCTGAGCAAAGGTATGAACTCACTCTTACTCCCGAGCTCCTGGAGATTCTCCATTTAGTTTGAGTTGATTTCAATGCACCTTAACCGTATAGATGTGTTCTTCTCTTCAAGACGAATCGATAGAGTATAAGAACGCAGAAATCCTTGGAGAATCGAGTGAGATCTTAAGGTTTTAGTGTGGACGGTCACGGGTGCACACCAGTCGGAGACGATAACCAGGAGCCGTTAAATCGCGCGTGTATCGAGCGGACGGTCGAGATCAAGCTGAACAGCGTAATAATACATGAATGGCGGGCCCCCGTAGTGCTGACTTAGATGGCGGCGTCGAATCACGGAGCGACGCATGGGCTTTCGATCCGGACGAGGATGACGCGGCGCCGAGTCGGATAAGTAGAAAATTAGGATTTTTTGGATTTATTTAAATACCATAACTTCAAAAATTCATATCTTTGCATAGAAAAATCACAAAAATAAAATAAAAATACCCACTTACTCAGTGAACAGAGGAGAATAATGTGGAAAATAAATCAAGTTAATTGGATGAGTATTTTATTTTTAATAATTTATTTACTGTTTCCAATGTTTTGATTCTCCATTTGCATAGACAATTCATCATGGCATGAGACCATAGAGCTTTTGAAGCCTCTGATCTTAGGAACATTCCCTGAATTTTTCAAGGTCAGAGGCTATCTCTATGAAAAGTTATTGATTTTTCAAGTTCATGTCACTATTTTAGGTATTCTAATTCCAATAATTAGCATGTTGTAAAATAAATTCTAGGAAAATTTAGTGGTGTTTCTTAGGACCAGGGTACCCTATGAAAAACATATTTTGAGTTAATTCATTCATAATAACCTTAATTAACCTAAACTCCCAAAATTGAATTTGAATTAATTAGGGTTAACCACATATCAAAATAACTTGAAATCAACTCTCCACTGATCTTTAAGATACAAAGAACCTATCATAAAAATTTGATATCAATTGGACATGATTAGCCCCACTAAATGAATTAATTAAGTCACATGATCAAAATTAAACTTTAAAAATTCATAATACATTTCAAAAATTTACCAAATTGGTTTTGTGGGCTCTCTGGTATCAGAGGAGTCTATAAAAATTAAAATTGGAATTTTCTAATTTTTTTATTTTTAATCATATTTTAATATTTTAAATAATTAAAAAATAATAAAAATCATAAAAATATTAAAAATCTCAAAAATGTCACATTTTGACTCCTAATCACTTAGGAACAAACCAAATATTTTTCCCAAGTCTCAAAGTAAAGGTATTGAATTTTAAATTCTTAAAACAATTTTTAATATTAAAAAAATGTATTTTCCAACCTTTTCACTAAATTAATTCCAATAAATCAAAGAAAAATTAGAAAATTGTAAAATTTGTTTCTCTGAACTCCTTGAGGTTAGAGAGATTTAAGAAAAGTATAAATTCCATTTTTCAACTTTAATTTTATTTAATAATTAATCAAAACTCCAAAAATAAAAATAATTACAACAAATAAAATATAATTCAAAAAATCACCAAAATGGGTCCAAGTGGTCCTCTAGTCATCAAGAATATCCCATAATTTTCTTAAGGACAAAAAACCTTGCATTGGTCATGTTGTTGAATTTTCATTGAAAACCCTTATTTTTCACTAAAAATAATTATATAAATAAATTAAATTCAGAAAAACCACATTTTCTCCTCAAATGTCCTAATTGACATGTGAGTGAGGTGACATAAAAATTTTAAATTCATTTGAGCTCAATTTATTGAGTTATGAAATAAATAAGCCTCAAAGGGCATAAAGGTAATTTAAGAATTTTAACCCTCAATTAAAACTTTAGGTTTAATCAAAATGGAGGGTAAAATATTTGATTTTAACTTTCTCTTGGATGATTGAAACTTAGGAAAATTAAAAGGGTAGAAACCCATTAAACACTTTGAAAATATCAAAATATAACTCTAATTAATTAAATAATTTATATTTTGGAAAGAATATCTTTAAATTTTGGATTATTAAAATAGGGATATTATTAAGAGGATATTTACTCTTTAATTTAAAAATCCCTAAATAAGTCACTTCAATAATATTTAATTCTTAGTTAAAAATTAAAATAATAATCCAAAGTAAAAAAATTAAAAATTAAAAGAAGATAACCCTTAAATGAATTAAAGCTTAAAATGTAAAATGGTCCAATAATTAAAATCAAATTTAAAATCTTAGAGTTAAATTAAATTAAATTAAATTAAGTCAAGTCAAAGTTTAAATTAAATTAAATTAACACATTAACAATAAATTAAATTAAATTTAAAATATTGAAACAAAAATTAAATTAAAATAAAATTAAAATAAAATTAAATTAAATTAAATTAAATTAAAATTAAAATTAAAATTAAAATTAAATTAAATTAAATTAAATTAAATTAAATCAAATTAAATTAAATTAAATTAACATCACTTAACAACAAACCTAAGTGAAATCATTAAGAGTTAAATCAAAACATGTGAAAGATTTCAATACCTTTTTTCAATATAAGTAAATCTAAAACATGAAAAGTTAACCTGAAATATAATATCACTTAAAGTGTAAAGATTTAAATTAAATCTAAAATAACTCGAACCCTATTCCAAACTTAATAATCATTAATTAATTTTTATAATTAAATCAAATCAAATTAAATCATTAAAATATTTATTACTTTGCCTTTAAAAGGCTTTTATTGTCATAACTCTTAAATGAAGCATCAAGTGAAGTGTCACTTCACACATAAGATATTTAAATGTCCTAAGTTCATTGAGCAAGAAGCAAAACAAAATTAAAATCCTTTGATGATTAATTCACCAATACAATAAAATTCATTTGAACTCAAAATAATCCCAGAAGTATTGAAAAGATGTTTAAGATTCGTCTTAAACACTTCCTCGATAGAATGGGGTGTTTTAGAAGAATAATTGAACTTAATTGTTCTTTGGTGAAGAAAATCATCCTTAAACCAAACCAACAACCTAGACGTTATAGGGAATTACTAGCAATAGGATTAGGATTCTGGTAGACAACTGATCACTGAAAAATTTATTAAGAAATTCATACCTATTTTTTGATGAAATTGCACTTTAAAGAAAGGTATTTTCTTTATTTTGTTGCAGGAATGGAGAATTTAGGTGATAAAAACAAAAATCATAAAAAGGAGCGGATTTGGAGCAAAAAGGAAGAAAATAATGCAATTTGTGCTAAGTCGCCGACGGCGAGATCGAGCCCGCCGACGGCGAGGGTATGAGGAAGAAATTCTGAAGGATTTATAACTGTCTCGCTGACAGCGAGCCCGAGCCCGCTGACAGCGAGATAGCGCGGTTGGAAGACCTTCTAGAAGCCTCGCCGACAGCGAGGTAGTTCGTCGCCGACGGCGAGATAGTTCAAATGGCGCAGATACATTGAACCTGGACACCTTTTGAAGAGATGCTTACACACCTCTTGGTCCTTTGCTCACCTCTATATATAGAGGCCGAAAATCAGTCTTTTAAGAATCTTGTCTGTGTGTCTTTGGTGTGTGTCTCTAAGTGTTATTTTGTGTTGTGTGTGTCTCTAAGTGTTATTTTGTGTTGTGTGTGTTCTAAGTGTCTTTAAGTGCAGTTGTGTGTGTCAAATTGTGTCTTTAGTGAGTTTAGTGAGTAATTAGTGAGTCGTGCTGTACTGGAAGGAAGAGTCAAAGGAACTACAAGGAGTCTGCTTGGGAATAAATCAATATAAGTATTTGTATTTATTGTTTTTAACTTTAAATGAAATCCATGCTTAGTTTAGTTCTCATGCATTCTGAGTAGTTTATTAGTCTTTCTCCCTGTTTATAAAATTAAGTGACTTGATGAACTAAAAATAGAAGTACTTTTATATATATTAATAAACTGTGATAATTTTTACTTAAAACTTAATTTACTTTCAAACTGATCATTTGATTTGTTAAAATATGTTGAATATCAACTATAGTAAAAATTACATCTGATATTCGGGGAATTCAAAAGCCTTGGAAGGAAGGTGCAAATAAATAGGAAAATAATATCACTGGGCGTAGAATTGAGCATTTTAGTGTGACAGACTAAAATACAGACTAAAATATTCAATTCGGTCCTATTGTTTGAGAGCTGAAGTGTAGATGTTAGCCCTCGGGCGAGGGAACGTGGGAGCTCCGAAGTGGCAATCGGTATCCTCCCAACTAGCTGCAGATTCGCTAATCAAACATAGGATTAGTCAATATTCTTTACACTGGACCAAAGGGTAAAGAATAGGAATGCTCCTATTTGTCACAATACCTTAAAATTATCTATTTAAATTCATCAATCACTTAAATTTCTAAACAAGGGAAAGATACTTTTTCCGAATAGTTAAGACTTATTTAGCAATTAGTTTAATTTCCGCAATTTCAATACGTATTAATTTTCTACTTAGTTAAGTTACCTAATTAAAATACTTAGTTTACTTTATTGCGCTTAAATTTAGAATTCCAAATTTTCGTATACTATTTTAAAATTATTATTATTATTATTTTAAAATTAGTTGTTATTTAATTTTCTCTTTCCCTGTGGGATCGATAACCAGGACTCCACTAGAGCCCTGTATTACTTGATACGATATGTATACTTGCGTAGCATCCACAACATAAACAATTACAATTCTATACATATAATATAGCGGGGTCAAGTTTTTGGCGTCGTTGCAATTAAATTAAAAATATCATAATATAAAATTGTGGTTCAAGTTTTTGGCGCCGTTGCTGGGGAAAGTAAGAAAAATTTACTAGAGTAACGGACTATTTTAAAATAATCATAATAAATAAATTAATATCTATTCTAAAATTGTATGCGCAAATTTGGAAACGAAAATTTAATACCTTACGATTCTGAATTAGAGCGTACAATTAAAAGAATTAGAAAACAAAAGAAACAAATTATAAATTTAACACAAATGGCGAATATTCCCGAAATTCAAAATATGAACCAACAAAGACCATTAAGAGATTATGCCAACCCTACATCGGATGAAATTCATTTAACTATTCAAAACTCGATGTAGTCTGCTAATTCATTTGAACTTAAACTCGCAATTATCCAAATGGTACAAAACAATCAATTTAGTGGTTCACCTATCGAAGATCCTAACTTACATCTTGCTAGTTTTCTAGAACTTTGTGTTACTTTTAAATATCAAGGAGTATCTGACGATGCTATAAGACTTATACTTTTTCCTTTTTCATTAAGGGATAAGGCTAAAATGTGGTTGAATTCGTTAGCACCTCGATCTATTAAAACTTGGGGAGAATTATCACAAAAATTTCTATCCAAATATTTTCCACCATCTAAAACTCGCTAAGTTTAGAAATGATATAACTTCTTTTTGTCGCTTAGATGGAGAATCAATATATGAAGCTTGGGAGAGATTTAAGGAACTTCTTAGGAAATGCCCACATCATGCGCTACCGTATGGTCGATTATTCAAACCTTTTATAATGGATTAGTAGGATCTTTAAGATCAATCATCGATGCTCTTACTTGGAGGTTCATTAATGTCTAAACCATTTGATGAAGCTTATGCACTAATCGAAGAAATGGCAACAAATAATTTCCAATGGCTCGCCGATAGAGTAAATCCGAAAAGATAGCCGGCATTCATGAAAACGATGCAATATCTATGTTAGCTTCTCAAATTGCTCGCTATATCTAAGAAATTAGATCATTTTGGAATGAACTACTCTCCTACTTTAAGAAAACTCATCTGGACAAATCATAGAATCTCAATCTAATTATGAAACTTTAAATGCTATTAATAATAGAACTAATAACCCTTATTCAAACTATTATAATCCTCGGTTGGAAAACTCATCCAAATTTTAATTGGAATAACACATCTAATCAACAATGGATGAATCAACCTAATCAAGCAAATCCAAACTATAAACCTAATTACCCACCTGGATTTAATAACAATAACCCTCAATTCAAAGATAAGAAATTATCTATGGATGAATTAATTCGAATATGGGTCATCAACTACAAAATCAAGGAAATCAACTACAAATTCAAGTAAATCAATTACAAATTCAAGGAACATCTATTAAAAATATCGAAACTCAACTCGGACATATTACTACTCGACGCTAAATAATAGAATACTGGAAATTTTCCTAGTAATGTCGAAATAAATCCTAAAGATCAAGGAAAAGAACAAATTAAAGCAATTCAACTAAGGAGTGGAAAAGAATTAGAACCTCAATTTCAAAAAGAACTTGAAAGCCAAAAAGAGGAAGTGGAAATTGAAAAGGAAACACTTCAACAAGATTCAAACTTAGAACATCCTTTAATACCTATGAAAATTTCTGTTGAAAAACCTCCACCACCATTTCCTCAACGACTAGCTCAACATAAAAAAGATAAACAATTTGCTAAATTCCTTGAAATATTAAAGAAATTAACAATCAATATATCTTTTGTTGAAGCTTTAGATCATATGCCAAATTATGTAAAATTTATGAAAGATATTCTAAATAAGAAAAGAAAATTCACCGATAATGAAACAATCGCACTTAGTGAAGAGTGTAGTGCTTATTATTCGAAGAAGCTTCCGAAAAATTGAAAGATCCTCGTAGTTTCACTATACCCTGCGCTATAGGAGAAAAATTTTATGGAAAAGCTTTGTGTGACTTAGGAGCAAGCATCAATCTAATGCCTCTATCAATTTTTAAGAGATTAGGATTAGGAAAAATTACACCTACTTCGGTAACCCTTCAATTAGCCGATCGTTCGGTTACCTATCCTAAGGGAGTTATTGAAGATGTGTTAGTAAAAGTAGATAAATTTATCTTCCCAAGTAGATTTTATTGTTTTAGATATGGAGGAAGATAAAGAAATTCCTATCATTTTAGGAAGACCATTTTTAGCTACCTGGAAAAGCTATGATTGATGTTCAGAAAGGAGAATTAACTATGAGAGTAAATGACCAAAAAGTTACATTTAATATTGCAAAATCAATGAAATATCCTGCGCTAGAAAAAGATGATGAATGTTTTCGGATGGAAATACTTGAATATTTACAACGCGAACATTTTAAGGAATATTACGAAGATAAATTAGAAAAAGAAAACACTGAATTAATTGAAGATAATAATGAAGAACTAGATTATATTCTGGAAAGATTTGAATTTTTGGATAATACTCGAAAATACCGACAAGAATATAGTTCCATCAATTATTAAACCTCCGAACTTGAGCTAAAAATATTACCCGATCATTTGAAATATGCTTATTTAGGTAATTCTTCAACTTTACCAGTTATTATTTCATCCGCATTAAACGAATCTCAAGAACGAAACTTTTAGAAACTTTAAAAAAATATAAGAAAACTTTTGGTTGGACTTTAGCAGATATTAAAGGAATTAGTCCTTCAATCCGTATGCATAGAATTATTTTAGATGATGAACATAAACCTAAAGCGGATCCCCAAAGGAGATTAAACCCGATAATGAAAGAAGTAGTTAAGAAAGAAATTTTAAAATGGTTAGATAATGGTATTATATATCCTATTTCGACGATGCTTGGGTAAGCCCAATTCATCGTGTTCCTAAGAAGGGAGGAGTGACCGTCACTGCCAATGAAAATAACGATCTTATTCCTATAAGACAAGTTACTGGTTAGCGTATATGTATTGATTATAGGAAATTAAATACCGCCACCAGGAAAGATCACTTCCCTTTACCATTTCTAGACCAGATGTTACATAGATTAGCCGTACATAAGTATTTTTGTTTTCTAGATGGATACACCGGTTATCATCAAATACAAATTGCTCCCGAGGATCAAGAGAAAACTACATTTACTAGTCCTTATGGAACTTTCGCTTTTCGAAGAATGCCTTTTGGATTATGTAATGCACCAAATAACATTTCGGAGATGTATGATGTCTATATTTAGTAAGTTAATTGACAATGGAATAGAAGTATTTATGGATGATTTCTCTGTATTTGGAACATCATTTGACACATGCTTAACTCATCTTGAAAAAGTATTAGAAGTATGTGAGAAAACAAATTTAGTTCTAAATTGGGAGAAATGTTAATTTATGGTTGTGGGCGGCATTGTATTAGGGCATAAAATTTCGGAAAAAGGCATGGAAGTGGACCCTGCAAAAATTCAAGTTATAGCTAAATTATCACCTCCAACTACGGTAAAAGGGGTAAGAAGTTTTCTTGGACATGCTGGATTTTACAGACGCTTTATAAAAGATTTTTCAAAAATTACTAAACCTCTATGCCAACTTCTCGAAAAGGACAAGAAATTTGAATTTACAATCGAATGCCTGAATGCTTTTAAACTCTTAAAAGAAAAATTAATTACAAGACCTATAATAGTTTCACCTAACCTGGAGAAACCATTTGAGCTTATGTGTGATGCTAGTGATTATGCCGTAGGAGCGATTCTTGGCAAAGATATGAAAAGATTTTTAAAGTTATATACTATGCTAAGTAAAACTCTAAATGATGCTGAAATAAATTATACGAGCTACGTAAAGATAATTATTAGCGGTAGTATATGGTTTTATTAAATTTAGACCTTATCCGATTGGAACAAAATGTATCGTGCATACCGATCATTCTGCTATCAAATATTTAATGCAAAAGAAAGATTCCAAACCAAGATTAATTAGATGGATGCTATTAATGCAAGAATTCGATTTTGAGATCGTTAATAAGAAAGGAACTGATAATCAAATTGCGGATCATTTATCAAGATTAGAAAATCATGAATTATCCGATATTGAAAATGAAATTATGTATGCGTTTTCCTGATGAACAACTATATAATATCAATGAGTGGAAAATACCATGGTATGCTGATATATTAAACTATATAGTTAGTAATATTTTACCACCTATGCTAACTTTGCAACAACAGAAAAAATTCATCCATGATACGAAAACCTATTTTTGGGATGAACCATATTTATATAAGCAATGTAAGGATTTAATTATTAGAAGATGTGTACCTTATGAAGAAACTCGAACCAATTATTCAAAAATGTCATGATTCCGATTTTGGAGGACATTTTGGGACCGATAAAACCGCTTATAAGATTCTACAATCTGGATTTTACTGGCCTACTCTATTTAGAGATGTATACAGATATATTAAAACTTGCGATAAATGTCAAAGAGTAGGAAATATATCTAGAAAAAACGAAATGCCTCTGAATTTTATATTAGAAGTTGAAATTTTTTATGTTTGGGGATTAGATTTTATGGGACATTTTATTCCTTCATTTGGAAACTCATATATATTAGTAGTTGTTGATTATGTTTCCAAATGGATTGAGGCACAAGCTTTGCTTAGGTGTGATGCTTAAGAGTGTTTCAAAATTTCTGATGAAAAATATTTTTACTAGATTTGGAATGCCGAGAGTGATTATCACTGACGGAGGAACTCATTTTAGAAATAAATACATTCACAAACTAGTAGAAAAATACAATATTACTCATAAGATATCCATTGCTTTGTTGACCTCATTTTTGATGAGGTCTTCTCTTCTTCTCTTTAAGATTTCAGGATCTAGCCTTAGGCTTTTCCTTTGACTATCTTAGAGGACTAGAATTGGGACCCACCTTTTAGAAATTCAAACCACTTCTTAACTCCCTGCAAACTCCAAAAACTTGACTATAGACCCCTAATCACCTAGAGGGTTGAAATCAAAAAGTTTAAAGGATGAGTTCCTATAGGACTCTTCGGCCTTAGGATCGCCCTCAGGTGGCCTCGGTCCAGTAAAGGGCCGACTTACACATACACTACACCTATGCACTACACTTTCACACACCTCCTAAAACACACCCTTACCCAACTTAACTTCCCGACTCATGTAAGTGATTCACATGGATGGTCCTTAACCCCTAAGCCCACGCTAAGAGGGTTAGGAACAACATAGTGAATGCCTCAAATGAGTCTCTTCATGGCTCATGTGGGCTTGATATGGCTTCATGGCTCAACAAAAATGATTTCATTCCACTTACATCCACCCAATCTTCAATTTTCCAAATTTTCAATTTTTGACCCCAGGACCCAACACCCGCCAACCTACCCAAAGCCTCGAATAGCCCAAATTTCTCAAAAATTTCCAAATTACCCAAAATTCTCCAAAATCAATCCCAAACATTTCCACATCACTCAAATTGATCATCCATATCCAAAAATATCAAAAATTCCAAAAATACCCCCAATACCTTCCAAATACCCAAAATACCCTTTTGACCCAAAAATCCAAAAATTCAGAAAATTCCCAAAAAATTCCAGAAAATCCCAAATATTCCCAATTTCATTTTGTTCAACTACACCATGGGCCAATTTTGTCAATTTACCCCACTTTTGTCGAAACCCCCAATTTGACCCATTTTAACCCAAAGTAAACCCAATGTCAAACCAAACCTACCCAATTGGCCCAAATTCTGGTCCAATTCAATTCTAAACTTCAATTCAACATCCCAAACACCAATCTAGACCAAAGCCAAGCTTAATTGGATTGAAATTTGGGTCCAATTTCACTTTTGGCCTTAAAGCCCAATTTGGACCTATGACCCAAACCTAACCCAAACTCACCCAATTCAACTCCAATTAACCCCAAATCTTTTCCAAACCTTCCTTAACATCCCCATGAACAAAACACTAACATGATTTGCTCAAAATTTAGACCCAAACCCCACTCAAATTCAACCCAAAATCAAAAGGCCCAATTTTGACCTAAACCTAAACCTAGCCCAAATGAGCCCAAACCCCAAAATCAAAACCCAACCAAAGCCAAAACCTCTTTGAAACACTCCCAAAAACATTTCCCAACATTAATTTTACATCAATTTCAACTCTAGCCCAACTTTGGCCCATGGTAGCTCATTTTGGCCCACTTTAGCCTCTTTACCAAAAAGCCCATATCCAACCCAATTCAAACCCAAATCACCTCAAATTTGTTTCAAACCACTCATGAAGCATCCCTAAACCAAACTCAACAATTATTTGGCCCAAGCCTTTACCAAAATTTCATCCCAAAAATCCATTTTAAAATTCAAAAGCCCACTTCCCTAAACCTCCCTAAAAGCCCATTTCCACCAAATACAAAAGCCCAAATTTGGCCCTAAAGCCCACATGGCATTTGCCAATTGCCTACACTAAACCCCAGCCCTGACCCACCTGAACAAGATGGTGACCAATGCCTGGCCGGCCAGCCACCAGGCCGCCGGAAAACACCATGGCCGAAACCTTGGGAGGAGCCAAACTTTGAATTCTCCCTTGCTGAGCTGCCCCATGCCTAGTGGCCACCATGGCTGTTCTTCACATGCCAAGAGCAGCTGATCCCAGCCCTCAACTCCCCCTGGGAGGCCCTCCAACATCTCCTATTTAAACCCCTCACCTTCTCGGCCATGAGAAGTGCTGAACCAGACCTTACTGAAACTCTGCCAAAATTGTTCCAGACTCCTCCCCACACACAGAGCACTTGATCCCCAGTGAGATCCCCCTGCCATTTCTTCTCTCGCGAGCTCAATTTCGAGTTGAAATTTCACCCAAAACCAGGACACTTCTCCACAGCCGAGCCAATCCCCAAATTGATTGGTCCTACACCTGCACCGAGTCGAGGGAAGGTGTCCACCAGCAAAAGCCCCATCTCCGGGTCACCCAGCTTGTTCCGGACTCCAAAGGTTGTGATCGGCTTTGGTGGAAATCACACTCAAGCAATTCACCACATCCCTGGGCTTCATCCCTAGCCTCCTGCAGCCTCCAACGAACGTGCCAAGCATCTCTCGATCGAGGCTTCACCTCTCGCAGCTAAGGTATGAATTAATTCTTCATCCCGAGCTTCGGAGATTCTCCATTTCAAATGCCTTAATTTCAATGCATGATAACCGTATAGATGTGTTCGTCTCTTCAAGACGAATCCATAGAGAATAAGAACATAAAAATCCGTTGAGTATCGAGTGAGATCTTAAGGATTTAGTGTGGACGGCTCTCGGGCGAGGACACTTGGGGACGATGAACGGATGCCGTCCATTTAATACACGCGCGGACGGACGGCTCAGATGGCGTCGGACCAGGAGACGGTACGAGAACCGCGGGGCCCGGGTTGCTGACTCAGATGGCGGCGTCGAATGGGAGCGCGCCGCGTGTGCATTCGGAGTCGCCGAGGTTGACGCGGCGCCGCGTGGATAAATAGAAAAATAGGGTATTTTCCTATTTATTTAATTCCCTAAACTTGGAAAATTCATATCTCCGTGTAGAAAAATCACAAAAATAAAATAAAAATACCCTCTTGCTCGAGTGAACGAGAGGAGAATAATGTGGAAAAGAAATCATTCAATTTTGTCCAGTATTTTATTTTTAGTAATTTATTTACTCTCTGCATACATTTAATTCTCCATGCATTCATACAATTCACCATGGCATGAGACCATAGGGCTTTGAAGCCTCGAATTTGGGAACATTCCCCGAATTTTCCAAAGTCGAGGCCATCCCTATGAAAAGTTATTGATTTTTCAAATGCATGTTGCTATTTTAAGTATTTTAATTCCAAAAATTAGCATGTTGTAAAATAAATTCTAGGAAAATTTGGTGATGTTCCATATGACCAGAGAACCCTAGGAAAAATAGGATTTGGGTTAATTCACTTAGATTAACCCTAATTGGCTTAAACACCCAAAATAGATCTCTAATTAATTAGAGTTAACTATAGATCAAATTGACTTGAAATCAATTCTCCACTAACCTTTAGGATCAGAGGAACCCATCATAAAAATTTGAGGTCAATTGGACTTGGTTAGCCCCACTAATTGGGTTGATTAAGCCACTTAGTCATTTTAAACTTTAAAAATTCATAACTTTCAAAATATCTTTCAAAAATTCACCAAATTGGTTTTGGAGTCTCTCTGATATCAGGGGAGTTTAAGAAAATTAAAATTTCAATTTTCTAAAAAAGTTGATTTTTAATATTATTTTAATATTTTCAATAATTAAAAAATAATAAAAATCACAAAAATAATAAAATTCACCAAAATGTCATATTTTGAATTTTAATCACTTAGGAACAAGTCCCATATTTTTCCTAGGTCTATTTAGTGAGATATTAATTTTTTAAAGCTCTAGGGTAATTTTAAAATTAAAAAATGTATTTTCTAGCATTTTCACCAAAATAATTATAATAAATCAAGAAAAAAATCAGAAAATTGTGAAGTTTGGTTCTCTGGAATCCTTGATATCATAGAGAATTTTAAAAATTATAAAATTTATTTTTCAACATTTATTTTATTTTTAAATTAATTAATACTCCAGAATTTAAAATAATTCTAATAAATAAAATATAATTCAAAAAATTACAAAATTTGGTCCAAGTGGTCCTCTTGTCATTAGGAATGTCCCCTAATTTTCTTAAGGACAGAAACTTTCCCTTGGTCATATTATTGAATTTTCCTTGGAAATTTCTATTTTCTACAAAAAAATAATTATATAAATAAATTAAATACAGAAAAATCACATTTTCTCCTCTCATGTCTTTATTGACACATAAGTGAAGTCACATAAAAATTTCAAGTTCATTTGAGTTCAATTTAGTGAGTTATGAAATTATTAGGCTTAAAGGGCAAAATGGTAATTAAAATTTTAACCCTTAATTAAAACTTTAGGTTTAATAAAAATTAACAAGTAAAATATTTGATCCTAATCTGATTTGGATGATTGAAATTTAAATAATTGAAGGGTAGAAACCCATTAAGTAATTTAAAATGATTAAACCTTAATTAAATAATTAATTGAATTTGGAAGAATAATAAAATTGGAATTATTAAAATAGGGATATTATTAGGAAGAGATTTATTCTTTAATTTAAAACTCCCTAAATTTAATCATCCCATTAATATTCAACTCTTAATTAAAATGATAACTCAAACTTAAAATATTAAAAGACTTAATCATTAAACTAAAATTAAATCATTAAACTCTTTCAAAAAATTTCAATTAAAATTAAATTAAATTAAATTAAAAATTAAATTAAATTAAGTAAATTAAATTAAAATTAAATTAAATTAAATTAAGATTAAAAGTTGAATTAAATTAAATTAAATGAATTAAATAAATTAAATAAAATTAAATTAAATTAAATAAATTAAATTAAATTAAAAATTAAATTAAATTAAATTAAGAAATTAAATCAAATAAATTGAATTGAATTAAATTAAATCAAATCAAACTAAATTGAATTAAATTGAATTAAATTAAATTAAATTAAATTAAATTAAATTGAATTAAATAACCTCACTTAAGACATTGAAGAAATAAATCTAAAATAACTTCAACACTATTCCAAACTTAAATCATTAATTTGAACTTAAATTTGAATCACAAATCATTAAATATCATTTTGCCTTTAGGAGCTTTAGTTATCATAACTCCTAAATAGAACATTAAAATGAAATGTTACTTCACTTATAGGACATTCAAATGTCCTACAATCGAGCAAGTTAACAAAATTTGAAAACCTCGGACGATCGATTCACTTACACAATTAAATTCATTTGGACTTAAAACAATCCTAGAAATATTGAAAAGATGTTTAGGACCCTTCCTAAGCACTTCCTCAATATGATAGGATGTTGATAAGAACAATCGAACTTAATTGTTCTTCGATGAAGAAAATCGTCTTCAAACTAAAAACACAAAGAACCTAGACGTCATAGGAAATGACTAGACATAGTGATTAGGAATTTGGTAGAAAACCATAAACCTTTCCTTTAGCTTTACCTAGGAACTTGCTTAAATATTCTAATTGTGTTTTAAGTGCAGCTTGGAATGACGGGAAGACCCTCCAGGTACGCTTTTATTTTATTGCTAGCTTATTCTATTGCAAATGCACTTTATTTTTCTTGCATGATAAACAACAGCTTGCATGAAAACCGACACCTTTAGGACGTAAACCAAAACCGAAACCCATAACTAAATTAAAAGACACTACAAGATAAAATTCACCTCCACAACATTTCAAAATATAAGACAACTCAAAATTTAATCACAAACAGAACACAAAACTACAATTACAACTAAATTAAAACGTCTTGTTGGATGATCGGGAATACCTCGGATGATGTAACCTACGTGTTGCTAACGGGATTTCCCACGGTCTAAATGAAAGTGTGGAACTCATTCAGATTGAGTTTAGCAAATTCATCCGGACTAAGTGAATCCGATAAAAATAATGATGCCGGAAGGATGGAACCGTGGGATCTTAACCGGTGTCGTTATAATCAACTTTAAGATTTGTTTTAATTAAAACACAAAAAACACTTGGAAATTAAGACTTCTCTAAACCAGAACACTTCTCTCATCTCTTGATTTATGATTTCTAAAACTAAACCTCCGCAACAACAAGGAGCTCGGAGCATGGTGGGCAAGCACGGCCATCGTCGTCAACAAAACTTGAACCTACTTCACAGAAACTTTCTTAGAATTAAATAACAAAGCCATAGGACTTCGAGGTAGTTTGTCTAGTGCAACATAAATCCTCAACTCTTCGTTAGGCATTTGCATCGCAAATTAAACCCTAACCGGTCTTAGGATTCCGAGGTAGTCGTCCGATACGACATAAACCCTCATATCTTCTGAGCAATTTGTATGATTCTATCATATAAATATAAGCCCTAATTAATTAAAATTGGCAAGATTAAAACATTAAATAAACATTAGGACTTTCCTAAATTCAAGCCAAATAATAGGGTAGTCGGGAAATTATTGAAGTTCACTTCGAATCCATAATTTCTCCTACTTTTCTTCCTTTGAATTCCCAAAATAAAAATGTTCTAAATTTGATCCATTCCCTATTGAAATTTCCAAAATTCAATCCTTTCGAAAACTTAAACTTTGAAATTCTTGAGAGCAGAATTATTGATTATTATCGAGAGTTTTCTTAGGTGATTCCCGTCACTTAAGATGTAATTAACTATGGGGCTTGCCTTTATAGTGGAATTTTAAAGAACCTGTGTAATATAAACCCCGTTTAATAGTTTCATATTAAGCGGGGAATTTGTCGGCTTATAAAATTGGTTCGCAGACCAAACGGATGGCACAAACCTTTCTAGTTTATTTAATCGAGCCCCATTATCAAGCAAAGTGTGTCTATTTGTCGGGATAGATACACAGCTTGTGATGCGGCGCTCGTTTATATAAACTATTCGGGATGTGAGATCAGTTTGATTTCATATCTTAAAATTTTCAAATTTAAAATTATTTTCAAAAATCAAATACTACTTTTCAAATTATTTATTAAATTAAAATTCGCCGACAATTTCTGTAGGCGATTCCCTTTTCAAAATAAAACACATAACCTAAAAAATATGCCGACATATTTCTGGCGACTCCGCTGGGGACTAGTTCCTCTCTCCATTTTAATCAAATAGTTCTGCTTTCAAAAATCGGTAGTGTATCCATGTCCCTAATGGATCAAACTACCCTTCTTTCCGTTGGAATACTATGTTCATTTCTACCTCGAACAAGTATAACCAACATTCTCTCGGATTTAGGAGCCACCGTTTAGACACCCATAAACAGAGAGGTTCCGAGATCCTTTTACCTCATTTCGAGGTGGGGCGGACCCCCAATAGGTGTTAGTTTAGGAGTGATCCTTCGAGTCGAGAAGTCTTGCTTAAGACTCTCTTTTCCTTTCCAACTCCGATTCAGATTCCTTACCTTCTCTACACCTTTGAACACTCCGTTCTAAATAAACAAACTCTCTAATAAGTGATTCTTTAAATAAGTGATTCCTTTTTATAAATACGTGAACATGAATGAGTTCGGACTCTTTTCGATTCCTTTCTTTTCGTCCTAAAGAAAAGAAGCATAACTCGGGACCGACAACCGGAATCTACCCCGCGAAATGGAAGCCCCAAAACCGATTTTCTCCTTCACCAACGGACCGGACCTCGCCGTCTATAAGGATGAGTTGCCCGACAATGGAATCATCCGATTTGGACAAGGATTTGAAAACACGAACGTCAAGGTCACCAACGTCTCCTCTTTGCACCGATGAACAAGGTACTCGAAGCCGAAGAACCGCCGCTCGAGTTCAACCTCAGGTCAACCCAAGAATTCCCTCCTCTGCAAAGGATCCCGACTAAGAGGAGTACCGATGTCCACAGGAGGACTGTTCTTTCTACCCCCACTGGTCTAGTTGTTTCTGCACCTGCCCCGACTTTCGCCAAATCAAAGGGGAAAGAAATCCAAGATTATGATGGACCTGTTACCGCGGAGGGTACAGCATCTTCCCGTAAGACCTTCTCGTTTTCGAAATCGGGTCCAGCTTCAAGAATTCCGTCACTAACAAAGACCCAGAGAAGAAACGAAATAGAAGGATCGCTAAAGAAGCCGTGACTCGCCGAAATCGCTTTCCTGAAGAAATTCCGTAACTCGCCGGAATATACACCGCCGCTCGAATACATACCACTCTTGGGAGGAAGCAAGTTTCATCCCCTCTCCGCCGCAGAAGATGAAGAAAACATTCGCAAGATTGCCGCCAAATTACCACGACCCGCATATTACAACGATAGCCGCAAGAAAAGAACTAGAACTACGCCGTTTGCTTCGACCGCAAACTTTGGTAGAAAAGTTAGCGAAGAAGGAAAACTCGCCCCGTATCGAAATTCTACGGAGGATAGGGCGGGTGCCGCTCAAATCCCGTCTTGGGCCCCGAGTAGAGCCCGCCATCATGGCGGAAAAGCCAAGTAAAAGAATGAAGGCTAGTCCGCCCGTTGTCGTCTCGAGATTACAGATTAGGGAGGATACCACCTTCCAAAGATTTGGCCGACGGACCATCCGGTCCTAGACCTTCGCCGCCGAAGGATGGTATGGCGTCCCACTACTCGGCGCTGAGATCGAAACAACGAGCTCGAGAAAGAAAGTCTCGCCGGGAGACTCGAATCGAAGAAAGTGCTACCGCGATGAAGGGGACCCGTGAGAAGGGGACCCGGCAGCCTATCGCACGACAACCACGAAGACACACGTAAAGCCCCGCTAGAAGATGCCATGGAAAAGTTGAGAACCGATATCCGACGGTTGGCAAAAGAAAGAGAGGAAAAGTTCGGAGACGAGATTGATTCATCGGAATTCATGGACGACGAATACGCGTAAATCAACATGGTCGAGACACGAGCTTCATCGCCTTCGCAAGGTGCTCCCGCAGCTCGCGAAAGAGAGGAGCCGTAACCGATGAGAAGGCAGCCTTCAAGAAAAAGATGACACGATCGCTCAAATGGCGAAAAGGATGGAAGAGATGGCCGTAGCTCGGCCACTCTCCGCAGTCAAGTACAACCACAAAGGGAGACACCCCTGCAGGTCATTCACATCGTAGACGGAGGAAAGGAGATTACGTCCGTCAATGGGGATGATCACCTAAAAGGATACAACACAAAGTATGATTCCCGAAAAGGATATCAAGAACTTGGTAGAACAACGAGTGCGAGAGGCCTTAGCACAATCGAAGAGCGGAACATCCATTCGGACGGTAGACCTTACCCCGAAGAATTCGACGCCGTCCAATACCCGAAAGGCTTCGTACCACCTCTCGTTTAAGACCTTCGATGGAACCGGGAACCCTCGACGAGCATGTGGCACACTTTCGTGCCGCTTGTTGCAATGCCGGCGGGAGCGATGCATTACTCTTCCGACAGCTCGTCGCCAGCCTCGTCGGAATCGCCTTCGACCGGTATGCGGATTACCAAACGGTTCGGTTAAGACATTCTCGCAGCTAGAGAACCTCTTCATCAAGCGATTCGCCGGAGCTCGACACCACATCACTATAGGTGATTTAGTGGTAGAAAAACAAAATCCGAATGAAACTTTGGTGGATTACATACTCCGATGGAGGAACTTAAGTATGAAGTGTGAACCACAACCGCAAGAACAAGCATGCGACCGGCATTTTGCTAAAAAGCATCCATGGCCCGATAGCACTTCTCCTCAAGGGATTTACTATTAAGACTTTCGAGAAGTTGTTAAGCAAGGCCGGAAGCTTGCAAGAAGAGGCGAAGCAATTAAGTTTCACCGACAAGACGGACAAACAAAAGCCTCGTAAAGACTTTTGAAAAGAAATCCGGGATCGTCGCAGCAGCTGACAAAGGCAAGCAACCGATGCAAATACCACCGTAACGGCCGCAACAACCACAACAGATTACCAACGAACCCCGGCCCAACTATCAGCTCATCTCCGCAAGTATGAACAACCGTCCCGCCCGCAACGTACATTAAGAGAGCTTTTGAGCAGAGAATATCCGTTCAAGAATGAAGCAAGTGCTGAAAATGTTCCGCAGATCCGATGAAGACTCCAGCATTTCCACTGCCAGAGCCTAAAAGACCGGAGGAAGTCAATAAGAAGGGTGATCCCAACTTTTGCCCTTACCACCAAATGCTTGGACACAAAATAGAGGATTGCATTACCTTCAAAAGTTGGCTCAATGACAACCTGCGGAAAGGGAATATAACGATCCCGAAAGAGTACATGAAGGAACCCCGTAAAGGAGGTTCCGTCAATGTTATCTCGATCGATCCCATCATTCCGATAGATCCCTATACAACCGACGATGGATGGACTACCGCTTGGACGAGGTCTTCGAAAAGATTTTAGACAAGCATCCGTACCGCTTCGGTGCGAGCTTCAATTCGTAGTTTGAAACCCGTTAAGCCGGTACTATCACTTGCGATGGAAGAACCACCTCAACAGAGACGATCGAAGAGAAGAAGAAAATCGACGAAGAAGAGAAGACCGAGGCACCTAAGGCTGTACTAGGGGCCGCTTATCCTAGGATAGTTGTTTCCGATTCGGGGAGAAATCCCTCGAACCCCCGACTCGTATGATTATCTACTCACTTCGGTGGGACCATATAATGATAAGGGTGATGGCGTTGGCTACGTTTTGATCGTTTCTAACGATTACGTAACTAACGATAATCCGGATATCGATTTCGATACCAACGACAATTCTCAAATCATACACGATCTCGACAAGCAAAATAATGAAGAAGACATCCATCAAGGAGGTTACGAGAGTTCAACAAGCAACGAATCTATCCGCGAGTTTCGAGGAGCTCCGACTCACGATAGAGTTAGAGCCTTCGGACTCGAAGTTAATCCGGAAGAGTCCGTCATTCCGATTCAAGAAAAGACACCAGCAAGCTCAACGATAGATTCGGAGGAAATTACGGAAGTCAACTTAAGAAGTGGGAAAGTTCTACCTCCGAGAATGGGTCCAAAAGACAAAGGAAAGCGTGTGGTTGTTCAGGAAGAACCAACCCCGGCAGAAGAAATACCCATTCGAGAAGAAGCAGAGACACATGAAAACAAAGTGGACTACAACGTGCTAGCCCATCTTAGGAGACTACCAGCCAAACTGAGCATCTACGACGCTCTCATCTTATCAAAGGAGATGAGAGAAGCTCGATCAAGGCCTTACTCGATCCGAAATTTGCTTAGCTCAAATGGCCGGAGAGTCCTTAGATGAGGTTTGCTCGTTAAAGGAACAACGAGGTGTTACCTTCACGTGACGACGACCTACTACTTGGAACAAGCAGATCACAACCGACCGTTGTACATTTCAGCTTACAATCGGAAGATTTACACTCTCCGCAGTATTGGTGGATCCAGGAGCATCAATCAATATAATGAATCTTCGAACGCTAAGCATACTCGGAAATTGATGCCCGCGAGCTCGAGCGTACAAAATGTTATTAAGAGGATTCAACCGTGAAAGGAGAAAGAGCCCTCGGCTCAATAACGCTATCGATGAAGACCGGTGACTTAGCAAAGACAACCGCGAAATTTCACATAATCGATTCGAAACATCGTTCAACGCTCTACTCGGGCCGACCATGGATACATGAAAACAGGATGGTACCATCATCTCTACATCGTTGCATCAAATACTACGATGGAGGGGAACAGGTGCATCAAAGGTGACTTACAACCATTCTCCGTACATGAAATTGGAATCCACGAGGATGCAACTTATTATGCACCACCGAAGAAAACAATCTTCTCCGGAGATACCATAACAAATGAAGCAAAGAAAGTTTGGGACAACGAAGAACTCGAAGTTCTAGTCCAACAGCCACTCACCACTCCCTTACGGCGAGATGGTGAAGGTTTCTCCACAACTCGCATCCGAAGTCGAGGCCGGGGACGAGGTCGTGGTAGAGACGTTAGGACGATCGGACGGAGGAAACCAACCATCAATGTCGATTGGGAAGATAGTTCGAAGAAGAAAAAGAAATCAAACAAGAAGCGACGACAATAAGTCGAAAGAAGCCGCAATTCAAAATCCCTATCGAAGATGAAAGAAACGAAGAATATAAATCGATGTACGAGAAGATTAACCACTATGTACATACTATGACCCCGACCCCGATCCATTCTAATAAGATCGAGGGTATGGAGGTCAAAGAGGTACGTAGCGGTAGTGCAAAACCAATCAAATTCTACCGTGGTGCTTCTTCCTCCAAAACCGAAAATAATGTACAATCTGAAGATGCTACTTCATCGAATTAATGGAATTACCTTTTGAGTGGTACTCTCCCCGTGTTAAAAATTTAATTCAACGTGGTTTCTTACCTCGACAAGTGGACAAAAGGTCAATCACAACGTTTTGAAAATTTATGGAATAACTCCGGTCGTCCACCCAACTCAAAGCATGGTCTCGGATTCGGCACAATGAGAGTCGACTGATGATACCGAATTTTGCTTGGTTGTCACTTGCGAATCTAATGAAAACTCGCATGGAAACTACGGATGAACTCGAAGATTTACAAATTGGAGACGCTCCACCATAATTCGAAGAAGAAATCAAATCTACAATAGATGAGTTAATAGAAGTTAACTTAGGAACTAGCAAAGAGCCTAGACCTACCTTTGTTAGCTCTTTACTCAATAAAGAAGACTCCAAAGAAATAATCAAGTTATTAATGGAATTCAAAGATCGTTTTGCTTGGAGCTACGATGAGATGCTGTGTTTAGCTCCGGAGGTCGCAGTCCATAAACTAGGAGTGGACCCTACTTCGTTCCAGCCGACAAGGTCCCGGAAGAATGCGTCTAGAAATCGAACAACAAGTCATAGCCGAAGTTAAAAAGTTAATAGACGCTAAATTTGTCCGTGAAGAACAATACCCGACTTGGTTAGCCAACGTGGTACCAGTCGAGAAGAAGAATGGTCGGATCGAATTTGTGTGGATTTCGTAGATTTAAACAAGGCATGTCCAAAAGATGAATTTCCTCTACCGATCCTGAATTAATGATCGACATCGCTTCAACACACGAAATATTCTCATTCATGGATGGATCTTCGAGATACAACCAAATAAAAATGGCTCCGTAAGATGAAAAGCTTACAAGCATTCGTAACGCCGATCGGAGTATTTTGCTACACCGTGATGCCATTCGGATCGAAGAACGCAGAGCAACCTACCGGAGAGCAATGACAAGAATTTTTGATGATCTCATCCACAATCAAGTCGAATGCTACGTGGACGATGTGGTCATCAAAAGCAAAGTAAAGGACAACCATTTGTATGATTCGAGAATTGTTTTCGAACGATTAAGGCAATTTAACCTTAAGATGAACCCCTTAAAATGCGCCTTCGGCGTCACCTCCGGAAATTCTTAGGATTCGTTGTCCGACATCGTGGAATCGAAATCGATCCGGAGAAGATTAAAGCTATCTTAGAAATGCCGCCTCCCAAAACCTTAAAATAACTACGATCTTTTCAAGGGAAGCTAGCATATCTTCGACGCTTTATCTCAAACCTGTCGAGTAGGTGTCAGCCTTTCTCGGCACTAGTTAAAAAGGACGCCAAATTTATTTGGGAAGAGAAATGCCGTAGGGCCTTCGAAGACATTAAACAATATTTAATGACACCTCCCGTCTTAGCAGCCCCGGCCTCGTGTAGACCGCTAATACTTTATACCGCAGCCTTTAGACGACTCTCTCGGAGCCCCGTTAGCCTGTGTCAATGATGAGGGTAAAGAAAATGCTCTTTATTACTTAAGCCGTCGTTTATCGCCGACGGAAATAAGGTATCCCGCAATCGAAAAGCATTGTTTGGCCCCGATCTTCGCCGCTCAAAAGCTCGGGCATTACATGCTTTCTCATAAGGTCAACTTGATCTCGAAGTTTAATCCATTGCAATACTCGATGACTCGTCCAACGCTTTCCGAGCAGACTTGCCGGATGGTCAATGATATTATTGCAATTTGATATAACTTTCGTGCCTCTTCGTGCCGTAAAGGGACAAGCCCTAGCAGACTTTCTCGCAAAGACACCCTTTGCCGGCAGAATCGCCTCTCAATGACGACTTGCCGCATGAACAAATAATGAACCTAGAAAACCTCGATGATCGACGTTGGGAATTATATTTCGACGGAGCATCTTCGCCGCACAAAGACGAAGAATCGCAAGTGATAGTGCCCGGTAAGGCGAGAATCGGGCTAATCTTTATAACACCGGAGCGGGGATGTTAAGATACTCCTACCACTCGACGAACCATGTACAAACAACGAAGCGGAATACGAAGCCCTCATAACGGGACCGGAATTAACCATTCAAATGGAGATAACGAGACATCAACATCTACGGGATTCACAGTTAATCATTCAACGGATCGTCGGACAAGACAGAATTTTAAAACCAAGACTCGAGCAATACTTCCAGAGATGCCATACAACTGTTGGAACAGATTCCAAATGTGACAATTTACAAAATTCCCGTAAAAGAAAACGCTCTAACGGATGCGCTAGCTCGTCTCGCAAAAGAATTTGCTCGTTTGCAAGATGAATCGATGGAAGTGTCGCGTCACGGACGTCGTGTCCTATCACGGCTTGACATAGACACGATACACAAATCGAGAAAGGGAAAAGGATCGATTGCAACGAATGATGTAGAAAACACGGAAGATTGGCGACGACCATCGATGGATTACCTACAAACAGGAAAACTACCAGAGGATAGGTCGTTAGCCCATCAGATCAAGAAAAGAACTCTGTCCTACGCACTAATAAACAATACATTATACAGAAGGTCTTTTGATCAAATGTGGCTAAGGTGCCTAAGCGGGTCCGAAGCCCGTGAAATTGTTAAGGAGGTGCATTCGGACTCGTGGCGCTCACCGCCGGGTCCAAAGATGAAAATAAAAATTAAAAGACTAGGGTACTACCGGCCCTCGATGATGACCGATCGCATGAAAATCGCCAAGAGCCGTCACCAGTGTCAAGTGCACGGAGTGGTTCTACACCAACCTCCAAATGTGCTACATCCGACAATCGCATCGCGGCCATTCGAATGTCGGGGCACTGGATATAGTGGGTCCAATGAACCGCCGTCGTCAAAAGGACATCGCTTCATTCTTGCAGCTTACTGATTACTTTTCCAAGTGGGCGAGGCGGCTCCACTCGTAGAAGTGAAAGCACATCACGTGCTACAATTTTTCAAGAACCAGGTTGTTTACCGTTTCGAGGTGCCGCGCAGGATCATCTCGGATAATGGGTCAGCATTCAGAAGCACACAAATCAACAATTTTGTCAGGAGACACGGAATCGACTGGCGATATTCAACAATTTACTACCCAAGAGCAAACGGCCTAGCCGAGGCTTTTAATAAAACTCTTGTTCAAATTTTAAAGAAGACTTTAGACGACAATAAGAGAAATTGGCACGAGAAGTTGTTAGAAGCCTTATGGGCCTACCGGACAACCTTCAGAACTCCCACGCAAGCTACGCCTTACGCTCTGGTGTATGGGTCCGAGGCAGTAGTTACCTTTAGAGGTTCGGCTCTCCTTCACTCGTAATCGCAGCTTGCAAATAAAATCACAACAGAAGAGAACGCCAAATTACGACTCGAAGAATTAGAGAGCCCGGAAGGGAAAAGACTTGCAGCAGCAACGAATTTAGAATTATACCAAGCTAAGATGATTCGAGCTCATGATAAACCGGTCCGCCCAAGAACCTTCAAAGTCGGTGATCTAGTTCTCGTTCTCAATTCTCGCACACCGCAAGATAGGGGAAAATTTGAACCCACTTGGGAAGGACCGTTTGTGGTCGAAGCGGTATACTCGTGAGGTTCCTACCAGCCTAGTGAATTGCCAAGGAGAACGACATATGCTTCCGATCAATGGACGATACTTGAAAAAGTACTACGCTACCCGATGTTTCGAAGGAATGAACTTTCCATCCCTAGAAGCACGGGTGAAGTGATTACTTATGACTGGGTCCGAACCCAAAAATAACAAAAATGTGCTAAAATAAATAAAATCCTGACAATAAAATTTTCCTTGTTTTCCTTTTCCAAATCAAAATCTCTTACCCGATCTTATCCCACTTCATTCCTGTTAAGTTTGAAAATATAAAAATAATAATAAAACAAGATGTCTTTAATAAACATTTTCTCGATGTTCTTGTTCTTAAGACAGTCCTCGATCCTTTTCCTTGTCTCTTCGCAGGGAAATGTCGAGCGGGCGGTCGGTCTTGAACTTTAAGAATGGCGTAAGCCTTGCACTCGATGAAAAGAGGGTGAAAGATGGAGCGATAATCGAGATCGACTCGCATTTCGCACCAGCGAGCCTACGAGTACGAGGAAAGTGACCGGGTCCCGTTAACCGAGAAGAATCGCCTGGACATACAAGAATGAAAGTGGGTGGCCCAAGTCACCAATCCAAGCAAGAAGAGAAGAAAGACAAACCTCGGAGAAGATAAGAAAATGAAGTCCGTAGTCGCTACGACAGAGGGCGAGCTTGCCGCCGCGCCCACAGAGATTCAAGAAGTCCGGAGAGCTACTCTCACAAGCAACGCAACGAAGAAATAAGAATCGCCGTATCCGCAAGATGTTAACAAAACTAGCCGCGGATCAAGCACGACGAGGCAGTTGCTAATGTCGGTGCATACACTTCAAGGACACCGGCTCACCAGAACCGAAGAAAGGAGGCCAATTCCTAGGATGACGAAAAGAACTGTGGAAATCTTCGAAAACCGAAGAAAGAAGGCTACCACGCCACCGGATAGAACCACCAATGATGCATGACCTTGTTGCAGAAGCAACCCCGGGGATGTCCCGACGGACATCATCCCCGAGGAGCCGAGGTATGCGGGAGAACGCGAGGGGATCGAACCTTATATCCCACAATACGTCACTGTGCCTCGCCATTCGCGGATCATTCCGAATACGAGCTGGAGAGAATGCAAAATGTTGAAAAGAAAACCTTCGAATACTTCGAAAGGATTAGAGGCGAAGAATCAATATACCTGGAGGGCCTCGAATTACATACGTACGTATTCTCGTAGTATGAGCAGCAAGCAAATCGTGGATTGCATCCGGATTTGAAAAGACCGGGCCGAGCAAGCCGCCTAAGGGAAAACACATACTCGTAGCCCGGAGATGGATGCCGTGGAAAGGAAGAATCACAATACAATGTGGATGTCGTTACAACTTTGCCGAGGACGAGAAGGGAAACCCGCCGGAATACTCCGTCATGGGCAATTAAATAAATTAAATTAAATTAAATAAATTAAATTAAATTAAATTAAATTAAATTAAAAATTAAATTAAATTAAATTAAGAAATTAAATTAAATTAAATTAAGAAATTAAATCAAATAAATTGAATTGAATTAAATTAAATCAAATCAAACTAAATTGAATTAAATTGAATTAAATTAAATTAAATTAAATTAAATTAAATTGAATTAAATAACCTCACTTAAGACATGAAGAAATAAATCTAAAATAACTTGAACACTATTCCAAACTTAAATTATTAATTTGAACTTAAATTTGAATCACAAATCATTAAATATCATTTTGCCTTTAGGAGCTTTAGTTATCATAACTCCTAAATAGAACATTAAAATGAAATGTTACTTCACTTATAGGACATTCAAATGTCCTAGTTCACCGAGCAAGTTAACAAAATTTGAAAACCTCGACGATCGATTCACTTACACAATTAAATTCATTCGGACTTAAAACAATCCTAGAAATATCGAAAAGATGTTTAGGACCCTTCCTAAGCACTTCCTCAATATGATATGATGTTGATAAGAACAATTGAACTTAATTGTTCTTCGATGAAGAAAATCGTCTTCAAACTAAAAACACAAAGAACCTAGACGTCATAGAAATGACTAGCTATGGGATTAGGAATTTGGTAGAAAACCATAAACCTTTCCTTTAGCTTTACCTAGAACTTGCTTAAATATTCTAATTGTGTTTTAAGTGCAGCTTGGAATGACGGGAAGACCCTCCAGGTACGCTTTTATTTTATTGCAGCTTTATTCTATTGCAAATGCACTTTATTTTTCTTGCATGATAAACAACAGCATTGCATGAAAACCGACACCTTTAGGACGTAAACCAAAACCGAAACCCATAACTAAATTAAAAGACACTACAAGATAAAATTCACCTCCACAACATTTCAAAATATAAGACAACTCAAAATTTAATCACAAACAGAACACAAAACTACAATTACAACTAAATTAAAACGTCTTGTTGGATGATCGGGAATACCTCGGATGATGTAACCTACGTGTTGCTAACGGGATTTCCCACGTGCCTAAATGAAAGTGTGGAACTCATTCGACTGAGTTTAGCAAATTCATCCGGACTAAGTGAATCCGATAAAAATAATGATGCCGGAAGGATGGAACCGTGGGATCTTAACCGGTGTCGTTATAATCAACTTTAAGATTTGTTTTAATTAAAACACAAAAAACACTTGGAAATTAAGACTTCTCTAAACCGAACACTTCTCTCATCTCTTGATTTATGATTTCTAAAACTAAACCTCTCGCAACAACAAGGAGCTCGGAGCATGGTGGGCAAGCACGGCCATCGTCGTCAAGAAAACTTGAACCTACTTCACAGAAACTTTCTTAGAATTAAATAACAAAGCCATAGGACTTCGAGGTAGTTTCGTCTAGTGCAACATAAATCCTCAACTCTTCGTTAGGCATTTGCATCGCAAATTAAACCCTAACCGGTCTTAGGATTCCGAGGTAGTCGTCCGATACGACATAAACCCTCATATCTTCTGAGCAATTTGTATGATTCTATCATATAAATATAAGCCCTAATTAATTAAAATTGGCAAGATTAAAACATTAAATAAACATTAGGACTTTCCTAAATTCAAGCCAAACAATAGGGTAGTCGGGAAATTATCAAGTTCACTTCGAATCCATAATTTCTCCTACTTTTCTTCCTTTGAATTCCCAAAATAAAAATGTTCTAAATTTGATCCATTCCCTATTGAAATTTCCAAAATTCAATCCTTTGAAAACTTAAACTTTCAAATTCTTGAGAGCGAATTATTGATTATTATCGAGAGTTTTCTTAGTGATTCCCGTCACTTAAGATGTAATTAACTATAGTGGCTTGCCCTTATAGGAATTTTAAAGAACCTGAGTAATATAAACCCTGTTTAATAGTTTCATATTAAGCAGGGGAATTTGTCGGCTTATAAAATTGGTTCGCAGACCAAACGGATGGCACAAACCTTTCTAGTTTATTTAATCGAGCCCCATCATCAAGCAGTGTGTCTATTCTTCGGGATGTATACACAGTTATGGTGCGGCGCTCGTTTATATAAACTATTCGGGATGTGAGATCGGCTTGATTTCATATCTTAAAATTTTCAAATTTAAAATTATTTTCAAAAATCAAATACTACTTTTCAAATTATTTATTAAATTAAAATTCGCCGACAATTTCTGTAGGCGATTCCCTTTTCAAAATAAAACACATAACCTAAAAAATATGCCGACATGCTTATCATCCACAGACTAGCGGATTAGCTGAAGTATCTAATCGTGAGATTAAACGTATTTTAGAAAAATCTGTAAACCCAAATAGGTTAGATTGGTCTATTAGATTAGACACTGCATTATGGGCTTATAGGATCGCTTATAAAATTCCGATTGGAATGACTCCTTACGATCTTATATATGGAAAAACATGTCACTTACCAGTTGAATTAGAACATAAAGCATATTGGGCGATAAAAGAATTTAATTATAATATGAAGGAAGTCGGTGAGAAAAGATTGCCGCAATTAAATGAATTGGAAGAATTAAGAAATGAATCATATGATAATGATCGGATTTATAAAGAAAAGATGAAATTATGGCATGATCGGAAGATTAATCGTAGAAATTTTGAACAAGGACGGAAAGTTTTACTATATAATACTAGATTGAAATTATTTCTGGAAAATTGAAGTCTCGATGGTTAGGACCTTTCACCATAACTCAAATATTTTCATACGGAACTATAGAAATCGAAGATCCAAAACTGGACATAAATTTAAAGTTAATGGACATAGATTAAAACCATATTTCGAAGGTATAAGACCTAACTATAAAGAGGTTTTAATGCTTAGTCGACTCGATTAATAATTGAAATTAAGTCGGGCCGACGACGTTAAACCAAGCGCTTTATGGGAGGCAACCCATATTAGTTATCTATTTTTATTGTATCTTAATAGTTAGTCATATTATTGAAACTTTACTACTCAATTATTATTAAGAATCATCACATATTCGAACCATTATGATGAGAAAAGAAATTATTCGATTTAGAGCGAAATTGGACATTATTTTGGAATCTCGCCGACGGCGAGGTCGATACTCGCCGACAGCCGAGGTTCGCGCCTAATTTAAATTCGAGCTTATTTATCGAGCTCGCTGACAGCGAGAAACGTCCCACCGACAGCGAGAACATGGGAGGCAGTTTTTATAACTGAGTCGCCGACGGCGAGAAACTTCTCGCCGACAGCGAGGAAGTTATAAAGATGAGATATTTATAATTTCAATGCCGATTTGGACGGTTTCAACACCAATTCCTTTGTGAAAACCCATTCTTAAATCATTCTAGATCTGTCTTCTTCACTAGAATTCATTCCATTCACCATAATGGCCTCCAAATTCTTAGATTCCTCTAATTCTGGAGTGTTTAACCGGAGGAAATTTGTGAGTGCGGAAGCGCAGCGGATCTTCAACAAGGTTTTGGTAAAGAAAAGAGTTATCAAGAAACGGGGATTTGTCAATCGAGGATTAGAGAATTCCACTACGAAGATAGAAGAAACGATCGCGCAGCGGCATTGGGAGGTATTTTGTTACACTACGTCTGCCGTTGTTATTCCAGCTTGTGAAAGAGTTCTACTCTAACTTACATGCGATCAACAATGGGAATGTCTACGTCCGAGAAAGATGGCCGACGTTTACTCCATCAAGAGTAAATGAATTATTCTCTATAGAAAACACCCCGGTATGTCACTATTCAAATTTTGTGCCTTCTCGATATAATATGAATGAGATATTTCGATATCTAACTGATGAACCGGAAGATTGGGAAATTCGTGAAGACGGGTATGTTAGTTTCTCTGCATCACTGTTGAATCCTGTCTCAAAGCACTGGCACTTTTTCATCTAATCTAAATTGTTACCTATTATGAGGGTAAACAAGGTTTCGAAGGAATGCGCTATATTGAATTATTGTATTCAAAATGGATCGCCTAATGATGTTGGATCAATAATTGTTAAGTCTGCATTGGGTTTAATTGTGCATGGGTCAGTTCACGGACTAGGACACCCATCTACTATTTTTGCATTATGCGATCAGTACTGTGTTTCTTATGAAGCTTGGGAAAAGGTTCTCGTTACCTTGGAAGCCGCTTGATCCTACGTATATGTTCCCTACTTTGGACAATAATGAAGACATTACATTTATCTCTGATAGAGCTTCACAGAATAATCCTATAGCAAGGCCTATTTCAGATAAAACGGAGTTACTTATGAAGAAAATTAAAGAAATGGAGAAAGAACTGCAGAAAGTGAGAGATTCAATCGACAATATATCCGATTTATTCGATCACATCGATCGGAGGATGAAGGAACACTTTGATCATTCCGGACACTCGGAAGCTAGCTTTCTTCATTTACCGAGACAGAAGAGTTGGATCACCGAAGAATCGCTCGGAATTTCCCTTCGAGCCTTTCTATAACTTATTTGTGCATCATCGTCATATCGGAAATATCGGAGAAGATGAAGATTCCGACATCGAAGAGTAGTAGTAAAGATTTCCATAGTATGTTTGTGTTTATGTTATTTGATTTGATTTAGATTTTATTATGTGTGGAGTGATGATTTGAATATCTCAAACTTAATCGAGATATGCGTCATAGTTTTGTATCAGCATTTAGTGTGTCGTGGATTGGTTTGCGATGCTGATTAGTAGTAAGGATTGGAGAATTGAAGTTTGATTATAGAGTTTAAAATTATGTTAGTTTGTACATCTCATGGATTTCAATATTAAAGTTAATTTGTTGTGTTGTGTGAATTTGTTTGTGTATAAGTAGCTAATCTTCATATTAAATTAATAAATGATGTGATCGGAAATATAATATAAGGCAAATCAAAGACGAAAATGAGTGACGAATTTCAGAAATTTAAATTTTTGGAATCTCGCCGACGACGAGAAAAATCCCGCCGACAGCGAAGATCGATCTCGCTGACAGCGAAGAATTTCCCGCTGACAACGAATTTTTCCCGAGAGTTTTTTGTTCCGAAAAATATTAGCTTGCCGACGGCGAGAAAAATCTCGCTGACAGCGAAGTCGCGAAAAACATATATTTTAACCGGTCAAAAACACTATTCATCATCCCCAACCTCTCATTTTCGCAAAAACTACCCTAGGGCTCACGAAATTTCGGATTTAGAGGCGATTTCATCACTCAAAAACACCGGATTTCATCTTCTCTTGGTAAGTGCTTCACTCCTATGCAAAAATTTTTGATTTTCACCATGTATTTTCACCACATTGCAAATTTTGGGAAAAATCAAAATATGGAAGAAATATTCGGTGGAAATCCATGGAATTTGATTTAAATTGCTTATAAATGTTGTAGGAAGCCTTATTATGATTATTTTTAAGTTTAGTGAAAATTTTCACGATTTTCACAGATCGATCGTATGGCTCCACGACAAAAACGTCGAGTAGAATTCGACGAAGACCGATTCATCAATGCACGAGCACAGGCTAAATATTTTGAAAACATACAAGGAAGAAAGTGCATTGTGGATCGGGTTTTCAAAAATCCGGGAGGAGAAGTGGAGCGGATTATTAAGGAACGAGGTCGGGAGAATTTCGTTACGTTCAATATAGAGCACTTGTAGAAGTGGTTAAAGAATTTTATGCCAATTTGATCGTCACTGAAGATGCACCGATAGAAGGTACGAGGATTTTTTGTAGATTTCAATGCCGCAAGAATTAACTCGTTCTATGAAGTTCATGACTCGTACTTTAGCGAGTATGAAACTTTTGGAACGATGGAAGGACCACCTGAGGAAGTCATTAGCTTTCTCACCGATGGAACCGGAGTTTGGAAAATTAAGCAACAGGAAAGAGTGAATTTTCCTCTTTCTAAATTAAATGCAGTCTCCAAAGCCTGACATTACTTTATTTGTTCTACTTTGTTACCCACATATCACCACAGTGAGGTAACATGAGATAGAGCAATTCTGAATTTCTGTATTCAGAAAAATAGAAGCATCAACATTGGGAGAATTATTTATCAAAACATCCTGGCCACTCCTCGAAATGAGAGTGGAGCTGGATTGGGACACCCTGGATTAATTTTTGCACTCGCCAACTCTCCGGAGTTGAGGCTAGAGATGATGAAGAATGGGTGGAACCAATGAAACCACTCATACTCGCCAATATTAAGAAGTATGAATCTCATGAAGGGTGGAGAGCAGGAGTAAGAAGTTATTTTACTCGACCAGTAGAGATATACCCTCTACTAGCTATGGACCTCCCGAGCCTACCACCCCTACCCTACAAGATCCGATGAATGAATCGACACCGCATAGGAGGAGTTTTGAGCAGCTTGAAGAGACAATGGGGAGAAGATTTGATCATTTTGATCAAAGGATTGATAATCCGGAGAGGAGACATGATTATGATAGCTAATATCTCCGGCGACATTCGGAATACGAGATTGCATACTATGAAGCCGAACGTCGTTATAGGAGTGGTGATTTAGATGTTGTCTTTCCCGAGTGCCCCCGATATTCACAGTACCGACTGCTCGACCTTCTCGACTTACGGATCGTGGGAGGAGATGATATAGCTCGGGACTTTGATGCTGAAGATTAGGACTTTATTTGTTTTATTTGTTTGATGTTAAGTTATTTTGGAAACTTTTATATATGTAATATTCAGTACTTTATGTTGTGAGACATTGGATGTTTGTTAGATTATTTGCTTGAATTGTTATAGTAGTTTAGTTTTTGTTTTTGTGTTAATTAATTGCATTTGTTTTTATGTTAAATAGGATGTTAGTTTTCTTTAGTATGTTTTTATTTTATTCTGTATTGTTTTAAGTTGTAAAATTGTTAATCTGTTAGTTAAATTGTTTTAATATGTTAGTAATTCATATGTGTAGTGTAGAGTTAATTTTAATTGTTGTATTTAATACTTATCTCAGATTTTATCCTCGCATTTTCTTTAAATTGTTATATATATATGGAGAATACTAACAAGACGAGGTTCAATAAAAAATGAAAAAGCTCGCAAAAATTTCAAAGAAAAAGAAATACCTAAACTTCAAAGGTATGATTTATTTACTTTCCCTCTTTCATTATTTAGAGTAGATATAAAAATTTAAGTTTGGGGGAGTAAAATACAAATTTAGTTATTAACTTGTTCTCAATTTCTATTTTCAAATTATTATAAAATGATTTTTATAGCAAATTTTTCAATTTAATTAATATGAATTATTTTATTTAATTATTATAAAAGGTTAAATGAAATATTTCTAATGCTTTAATTAATTAAATAGAATAAAATATTTGGTTAAAGGGAATAAGAATATAGTAAACTATTTTTAGTAAGGAAAACTATATTCTAAAATTAAAATTCTTAAGTATTCAAGTGAAAAAGAAAAGATTGAAAATCAATAAAGTAAAAACTATGAAGTATATATAAGTTAAGAAATATTTCTAAGTTTCAAATTTACGAAGATGAAAATGAAGTTCAAAATTATTAACAGGCTCTCCAGATACAGTAATCCTCATTAGAAAAAAAGAAAGAAAAAGAAAAAGAAAAAGAAAAAGAAAAAGAAAAATGAGGAGAAGCTTGAGGAGATGCCTTATAAAAAATTGACTTCATTCGAATTAACCTAAAGGGAAAAACTTAGATATTTCCAAACTTATGTTTATGGATTAGAATTTTACCTAATAGTGTTTTCTTGAATTTTTTATCATATGAATATCTTAAGTAGTTATTCTTTTAAATATAGTCATTCCCGAAATGAATAAGTAAGCTAGAAATCTTAGACTCGATAACTAAATAATTTATTTCTATAAGATTAATTAAATTACATGAATTATTTTTATTTAACTTTATTATGATATTAATTAAACTAATTCATAGTTATTTAAATTGAAAAATCTTATTATAGAACTCATTATTTTTATGTAGTACTAAAATTACTTGAGGACAAGTAATAAGTAAGTTTGGGGGATTTTGATCACTCTGAAAAATTTATTAAGAAATTCATACCTATTTTTTGATGAAATTGCACTTTAAAGAAAGGTATTTTCTTTATTTTGTTGCAGGAATGGAGAATTTAGGTGATAAAAACAAAAATCATAAAAAGGAGCAGATTTGGAGCAAAAAGGAAGAAAATAATGTAATTTGTACTAAGTCGCCGACGGCGAGATCGAGCCCGCTGACGGCGAGGGTATGAGGAAGAAATTCTGAAGGATTTATAACTGTCTCGCTGACAGCGAGCCCGAGCCCGCCGACGACGAGATAGCGCGGTTAGAAGACCTTCAGAAGCCTCGCCGACAGCCGAGGTAGTTCGTCGCCGACGGCGAGATAGTTCAAATGGCGCAGATACATTGAACCTGGACACCTTTTGAAGAGATGCTTACACACCTCTTGGTCCTTTGCTCACATCTATATATAGAGGCCGAAAATCAGTCTTTTAAGAGTCTTGTCTGTGTGTCTTTGGTGTGTGTCTCTAAGTGTTATTTTGTGTTGTGTGTGTCTCTAAGTGTTATTTTGTGTTGTGTGTGTTCTAAGTGTCTTTAAGTGCAGTTGTGTGTGTCAAATTGTGTCTTTAGTGAGTTTAGTGAGTAATTAGTGAGTCGTGATGTACTGGAAGGAAGAGTCAAAGGAACTACAAGGAGTCTGCTTGGGATAAATCAAGATAAGTATTTGTATTTATTGTTTTTAACTTTAAATGAAATCCATGCTTAGTTTAGTTCCCATGCATTACGAGTAGTTTATTAGTCTTTCTCCTCGTTTATGAAATTAAGTGACTTGATGAACTAAAAATAGAAGTACTTTTATATATATTAATAAATTGTGATAATTTTTACTTAAAACTTAATTTACTTTCAAACCGGCCATTTGATTTGTTAAAATATGTTGAATATCAACTATAGTAAAAATTACATCCGATATTCGGGAATTCAAAAGCCTTGGAAGGAAGGTGCAAATAAATAGGAAATAATATCACCGGGCGTAGAATTGAGCGTTTTAGTGTGACGGACTAAAATATTCAATTCGGTCCTATTGTTTGAGAGCCGAAGTGTAGATGTTAGCCCTCGGGCGAGGGGAACGTGGGAGCTCGAAGTGGCGATCGGTATCCTCCCGACCTCAGCCGCGATTCGATAATCAAACATAGGATTAGTCAATATTCTTTACACCTGGACCAAAGGGTAAAGAATAGAAATGCTCCTATTTGTCACAATACCTCAAAATTATCTATTTAAATTCATCAATCACTTAAAAATCTAAACAAGGGGAAAGATACTTTTTCTGAATAGTTAAGACTTATTTAGCAATTAGTTTAATTTCCTGCACTTTCAATACGTATTAATTTTCTACTTAGTTAAGTTACCTAATTAAAATACTTAGTTTACTTTATTGCGCTTAAATTTAGAATTCCAAATTTTCGTATACTATTTTAAAATTATTATTATTATTATTTTAAAATTAGTTGTTATTTAATTTTCTCTTTCCTCGTGGGATCGATAACCGTGACTCCACTAGAGCCTCGTATTACTCGATACGATACGTATACTTGCGTAGCATCCACAACATCAACAATTACAATTCTATACATATAATATAGCGGGGTCAAGTTTTTGGCGTTGTTGCAATTAAATTAAAAATATCATAATATAAAATTTTGGGTCAACAACCAAAACCCTTTCCCTTAGCTTTACCTAGGTATTTCTTGCAAAAATATGTTTAAATGCTCTAACATGTGTTTTAAGTGTAGCTTGGGATGACGGGAAGACCCTCAGGTACGCTTTTACTTTGTTGCAATTTACCTACATGTGCCGCATTTTAATTTTCTTGCATGGTAAAACAACTGTTGCATGAAAACCAAAACCTGTGGGATAGCCACAAAACTGAAACCAAAACTAAATTAAAAATCATCACAAGATAAAATTCACCGCCACAACATTCCAAAATATAAAACAACTCAAAATTTAATCACAAACAAAACAACAAAACTGCAATTACTACTAAATTAAAATATCTCATTGGACGATCGGGAATACCTCGGATGATGTAACCTACGTGTTGCTAACGGGATTTCCCACGGTCTAAATGAAAGTGTGAAACTCATTCAGTTGAGTTTAGCAAATTCATATAGACTAAGTGAATCTGATAAAAATAAAGATGTCAGAATGATGGAACCGTGGGATCTTAACCGGTGTTGTTATAATCAACTTTTAGATTTGTTTTAATTAAAACATTAAAAAACACTTAGATTTTAAGATTTTCTCTAAACCAAGACACTTTTCTCATCCCCTAATTTTCCCCTTCAAAAACTAATCCTCTGCAACAACAAGGAGCTTGGAGCACGGTGGGCAGCACGGCCATCTTCTTTAGCAAAACTCGGGTCTACATCAGCTAAACATTCCTTAGAATTAAATAACCAAGCCATAGGACTTCGAGGTAGCTTGCCTAGTGCAACATAAATCCTCAACTTTTCATTAGGCATTTGCATGATCATATTACGCAAATTAAGCCCTAACCGGTCTTAGGACTCCGAGGAAGTTGTTCGGTACGACATAAACCCTCACATCTTCGAGGCTACTTGTGTGATTATATCATATAAGCATAAGTCCTAATTAATTAAAATTGACAGGATTGCAACATTAAATAATTTTCTTAAACTCGAAGCCAAATAATAGGATAGTTTGGGAAGTTGCCAAAATTCTTCTTGGATCCTCAACTTCTCCTACTTCTCTTCCTCGAATTCCCAAAATAAATTGTCCTAAATTTGATCCATTCCCTATTGAAATTCCAAAATTCAAATCCTTTGAAAACCTTAAACTTTGAAATTCTTGAGAGCAAAACCACTGATAATTATCGAGAGTTTTCTTAAATGATTCCCGTCATTTAAGATATAATTAACAATAGGGGCTTGCCCTTATAGGGAACTATAAGAACCCAGGTAATATAAACCCTGCTTAATTTCTTTATATTAAGCAGGGGAACCTGCCGGCTTATAAAATTGGTTCGCAGACCAAACGGATGTCACAAATTTTCTAGTTTATTTAACTGAGCCTCATCATCAAGCAGTGTGTCTGTTCTTCAGGATAGATACACGGTTTGTGGTGTGGTGCTCGTTTATATAAACTATTTGGGATGTGAGATCGGTTTAATTTCATATCTTAAAAATTTTCAAACTTAAAATTATTTTCAAAATTAAATGCTACTTTCAAATTATATATATATATATATATATATATATATATAAATTAAATTTAAAATCTAAAATTCGCCGACAATTTCTGTTAGGCGACCCCTTTTTCTAAAGTACAACACAACCTAAAAATATGCCGACAAATACTTCTTGTCCAGGCTCAAAAATTTTTCCTGAAATTTTCTTATCATGTAATATCTTCATTTTCTCTTTATGAATCCTTGCATTTTCATATGATTCATTTCTTATCTCTTCCATCTCATTCAATTGCAATAATCTCTTTTCTCCTACTTCATTCAAATTAAAATTAATCTCCTTTATCGCCCAATAAGCTTTATGTTCAAGTTCAACAGGTAAGTGACAATGTTTACCATAAATTAACCGGTAAGGTGACATTCCAATTGGTGTCTTATAAGCTGTTCTATAAGCCCATAATGCAGAATCAAGTCTATCAACCCAATCAGTTCTTTTAGGATTAACGAGTCTTCTCTAAAATTCTTTTAATTTCTCTATTTGATACTTCGACCATTCCACTTATTTGTGGGTGATAAGCAGTTGTAATTCTATGTTTGATTCCAAATTTTGTAGTAATGATTGAATTCTTACATTCCTGAAATGACTTCCACCATCAGTGATAATTACCTTAGGTATTTCAAATCTTGAAAATATCATTTTCTTTAAGAATTTAGAAACACTTTTGGAATCACAGCTTGGTAAAGCAACGACTTCAATCCACTTTGAAACATAATCAACTGCTAATAAAATATAAATTTTTCCATATGATGGAACAAATGATCCCATAAAGTCTAAACCCCATATATCAAAAATTTGAACTTCCAATATATAGTTTAAAGGCATTTCATCCGTCCTATATATATTTCCCATCTTTTGACATCGATCACATGTTTTTACATAATGTCTCGCATCTTTAAATAAGGTAGGCCAATAAAATCCAGAATTTAAAATTTTAAATGCAGTTTTATCTATGCCAAAGTGTCCTCCAAAATCGGAATCATGACATTTTTGAATAATAGCAAATGTGTCCTCATAAGGTACACATCTTCGAATTATAGAATCTTTTCCAATTTTAAATAAATGAGGATCTTCCCAAATATAAGATTTAGCATCATATTTAAATTTCTTAATAAATTTGTCATCCAATTCATAAGGTAAAATATTGCTAACTAAATAGTTAACAATATCAGCATACCAAGGTGTTTTGCATCCTTGAATAACATATAAAGATTCATCGGAAATTTCTCATTTATATCTTCTTCGAAATAATATCATTTTTAATTCTAGTACAAATGATCAGCAATTTGGTTTTCAGTTCCTTTTATATCTACTATTTGAAAATTAAATTCTTGTAGAAGTAAAACTCATCTTATCAGTCTAGGTTCAGAATCCTTCTTATATATTAGATATTTAATAGCATAATGATCAGTATGAACTATGCATTTAGTACCAAGAAGATATGGTCTAAATTTATCAAAGGCATATACTATAGCTAGAAGCTCCTTCTCAGTGGTAGTGTAATTTCTTTGTGTTTCAGTGAGAGTTTTACTAGCATAATATACAACTTTGAAAACCTTCTCATATTTTTGTCCTAATACAGCTCCAATTGCAAAATCACTTGCATCACACATTAATTCAAAAGATTTATTCCAATTAGGTGCAACAATGATAGGTGCAGTTATTAGTTTTTCTTTTAGAATATTAAAAGCATTAATACATTCTTTGTTAAATTCAAACTTTGCATCTTTTTCCAATAAATGACAAAGAGGTTTAGCAATTTTAGAAAAATCCTTTATGTATCTTCTATAAAATCAAGCATGACCTAGAAAACATCTCACATCAGTAACAGTAATAGGTGGTTGCAATTCAGCAATAATTTTCACTTTTGCTTGATCTACTTCCATCCCTTTTTGTGAAACTTTGTGACCAAGTACAATGCCTTCTGTGACAATGAATTGACATTTTTCCCAGTTAAGAACTAAGTTTGTTTCTTCACATCTTTTCAAAACTTTGGAAATGTTTTCCAAACAAGATTCAAAAGAAGTTCCAAAAACTGAAAAATCGTCCATGAATATTTCAATTTCTTTGTCAATCAAATCACAAAATATTGACATCATACATCTTTACAAAGTTGCAGGTGCATTACATAAACCAAAAGGCATTCTTCTAAAAGCAAAGGTTCCATAAGGACTTATAAATGTTGTTTTCTCTTGGTCCTCATGAGCAATAAGTAATTGATGATAACCAGGATATCCATCCATAAAACAGAAATATGGGTGTCCAGCTAGTTTATCGAGCATTTGATCCAAGAAAGGTAAAGGAAAATGATCATTTCTAGTGGCGTTATTTAATTTCCTATAATCAATACAAATTCGTCATCCAGTAACTTGTCTTGTAGGAATTAGTTTATTTTTATCATTAACAATGACAGTTACACCTCTTTTCTTCGGAACACAATAAATAGGACTTACTCATTGACTATCCGAAATAGGATAAATATTACCAGCATCTAACCACTTAACAATTTCTTTTTTAACAACCTCTTTCATGATAGGATTTAATCTTCTTTGCGGTTCAATAGTAGGTTTAAAATTTTCTTCCATTAAAATTCTATGCATACAAATGGAAGGGTTTATTCCTCTTATATCAGCAATAGTCCAACCAAAAGCTTTCTTATAATTCTTTAACACACCTAGTAATTTTTCTTCTTGATCTTTACTCAGTTCAGAAGAAATAATAACAGGTAAAGTTAACGAATTTCCAAAAAACGCATATTTTAAATGTGAAGGTAACATTTTTAATTCCAGTTCAGGGGCTTTTTTAATTGATGGTAAAAATATATCATTTTGAGTTATGTCTAAAGTATCCTTGTTATCTTTAATAAAATGAGTCTCTTCTTCTTTTACTTCTTCATTTTCATCAGTTAAAAATTCAAATTTTTCTTCAGAAATGACTTTACATTTTTCTTGATAATGTTTCTCAATTAAATAATCAATTAAATCCATTCGATAACATTTCTCTTTATCAGGGTACTTAATTGATTTAAGAACATTGAATTTAATCTCTTGATCATTAACTCTCATGGTTAATTCTCTCTTTTGCACATCAATCATAGCTCGTCCGGTAGCTAGAAAAGGTCTCCCTAAAATAATAGGTATCTCTTTATCTTCTTCCATATCAAGTACGATGAAATCTACAGGGAAGATAAATTTATCCACTTTAACAAGGACATCCTCTATAACTCCTTTAGGATAAGTGATAGATCTATGAGCTAACTGAAGGGTTACAGTGGTGGGAGTAATCTCTCCTAAATTCAATCTTCGAAAGATAGAAAATGGCATGAGATTAATACTTGCTCCTAAATCACATAAAGCTTTTCCACAAAATTTTTCTCCAATAGCACATGGTATAGTGAAACTTCCAGGTTCCTTAAGCTTTTCAGGTAATTTCTTTTGAATTATTGCACTGCATTTTTCACTTAATGCAATAGTTTCAAAAGCTTCAAATTTTCGTTTCTTGCTTAAAATATCCTTCATAAATTTTGCATAATTTGGCATTTGTTCCAAAGCTTCAGCAAAATGTATGTTAATAGTAAGTTTCTTAAAAATTTCAAAGAACTTGGAAAATTGATTATCAAGTTTCTGTTGTTTAAGTCTTTGAGGAAAAGGTGGTGGTGGTTTTTCAACTTCCACATTAATAGGTATAACGATCGATCTCGACTAGGAGAGAGAGTTTCTTTAGGTTTTTCAATTCTTCAACCTCAATCTCTTTTTCAATTTCATTCGCATTCTTTCTTTTAATTCATTTCCACTTCTAAATTGCACGTACCTTAACATGTTCATGTTCTTTTCCAGTTTCCTTTGGATTAATTTCAACATTACTAGGAAGTGTTCCTACAGGTTTGTTATTAATTAAAGTAGCAATTTGCCCTATTTGATTTTCGATATTACGAATAACAGTATTTTGATTTTGTAATTGATTATTCATTTGTAAAATTAATTCTTCTATTGATAACTTTTTCTGTTGATTATTAAATCCAGAAGGTTTATAATTTGGATTAACTTGATTATTCCAATTTCCAGTGGGATGAGATTGATTATTACTCCATTGTTGTTGTGAATTATTCCAGTTAAAATTAGGATGATTTTTCCACCCAGGATTATAATAATTTGAATAATGATTATTTTTACTTACAATAGCTTGTAAAGTTTCAATAGTTTGAGAATCTTCAATATTAGCAGAGTTATTATGTGAAATATTAATTGCAAAATTATCTAATTTTTTAGACAATGCTGCTACTTGTGAAGCTAGGATAGAAAAGGCTTCATTATCGTGAATACTTGCCATCTTTTTAGGATTAATCCTTTCGGAAGGCCATTGAAAATTGTTATTAGCAATTTCTTCAATTAAAGTGAAAGCTTCTTCAAATGATTTAGACATTAAAGAACCTCCAAGATGACAGATCAATAATTGATTTTAAAGATCCAATTAATCCATTGTAAAATTTTTGAATAATTAACCAATCAGGTAAAGCATGATGAGGACATTTTCTTAATAGTTCTTTAAATCTTTCCCAAGTTTCATATATTGTCTCACCGTCAAATTGACTAAACGAAGTAATATCATTTCTTAATTTAGCAGTTTTAGAAGGAGGAAAATATTTAGCAAGGAATTTTTGTGTCATTTCAACCCATGTCTTAATAGAACCAGTTGCTAATGAGTTTAACCACATCTTTGGTTTATCTCTTAAGGAAAAAGGAAAGAGTCTAAGTCTAATAAGATCATCGAAATATTGTTATATTTAAAGGTAGCACAAAGTTCTAAAAAACTAACAAGGTGTAAATTTAGATCCTCATTTGGTGTTCCACCAAATTGATTGTTTTGCACCATTTGAATAATAGACGGTTTAAGTTCAAAAGAATTAGCATCTACAGTGGGTAATTGAATACTACTATGAAGTTCATCAAATGTAGGATTAGCATAATTCCTTAATGGTTTATAAACATTAAGATCATTAAGTTCAATTGGATTTTGTAAAATAGCCATTTCTTGAAATTTTTGAATTTGTTTTCCCTTTTTAATTTTTCTAATTGTTCTTTCTAGTTCAGAATCTAAAGGTATTAATCCTTCAGAACCAAAACTACGCATAAAAAAATAAAGCAAGGAAAAAAAAATTTTATTTTATTTTTATATATATATTTTTATTTTTATATTATTATATTTTTTTATGTTTTTGGAAATATAATATTTAAAAATCTAAAAATTGTACCTTCGATTCCACGCAACGGCGCCAAAACTTGACCCGATTTTTGTATTTCCAAATACAAGAATTTTGTTACCACTGCTAGAAAATTTAATTTCCGGCAAAGGTGCGAAACACTCGATCCGGAATAACTTGCTATATAGATGTGTACCAAATTTTAATTTACTGCGATAAGCATTAAATAAAACTTGATTGCTACTCGAATGCTAGGTCGTTAGTGATTAATACTTTTTAAATATATGTTTATATAAAAAAATATAATTTTATAGGAAAATATTTTATATACTTTTTGGGTACTACGCAAGTATACGTATCGTTTCAAGTAATAAAGGGCTTTGAAACAAAGACCCCATCATCGATCCCATGGGGAAAAAATGGTAATAAATTTTTAAATATTGTATTTCAAAATCTTTTTGTATTTTAATCTAACTATAAATGACTTTTAATTTACTAGATGCAGGTAAAGAAAACAATAATAAGAAAATGATTTTGTGAAAACAATATAAAACAAACAACTTTCTACCTTTCAATTAATCCAAGATTTTTAAGATAATTTAATATTCATTGGAGAATCTATATTATGGTATTGTGCCAAATAGATGCATTTTTATTCTTTACCCTTTGATCCAGGTGCAAAGAACATTGGCTAATCTACAGATCAGGTTCGGATGTATTGTTAGTAGAATGGGTTAATCTAGGCTCAAACTACTAGATGTCCAAGGGTGGCTATGGTCGGCCCTACTAGTGACTCTTTCCTTATCTATAAATCAAATTATAAGAATTTAGTCTGTCACTCTAAAAACTTATCAATTCTAAGCCCTTTAAATCTTATCATCCTATTTATTTGCACTTCACCTTGAATAGCCCGCGCATGGCCTTCGACTACCCAAGGATTCATGTGGCATCTACAAGTTAACAGTTCTTCTCCTTCTAGGTCTCAAAACTCTTCAACATGTTTTAACAATTTAAATGACCAATTTAAAAAGTAAAGTAAGATCAGGTATGAATATCATCACAATGTTTTGAAAATATTTTGATTTTCAATTCTCCATCGAATTTTATATTATCTTATTTATCTTTTCATAATCGAAGGAAGAAAGTAAACTAACTACTCGTAACACATTGAATATAAACAAGCAAAACATAATAAATAAATATCGAATCAAAAATAAAATACTTATCTCAAATATTCCTTCTACAGATCTTCTGATTCCTACTGACTCCACAGTGTAATGAACTCCAGATGCAACAACTTGAAAATAAACTCACTAAACTAAATAAAAGTGGCCCTAAATTTCTCTCTCTATTTCTCTCTCTAAGGATGAGAGATCCTAAAGTGGCTAAGAGATAGGGGTTACAATGGGGGCACGTTTTTCTTAAGGAGTGGACTCCTATTTATATGCTTCAAGGGTTGCCTTGAGGCACCTCTTCAAAACATGTCCAAATTCAATGAATCTTCTAGAAGGTCTGTCTGGCGCCTAGGCGCCGGAATATGGCGCCTAGGCGCCGGACACCGCGTCCAGTTCTTCGCACCTCTTCACTTTGGCTCTCACATCTTCGTGATTAAACCCATTTTGGAGCGTCCAAATGCAATGTATCACATGTCCTATTATCAAGGAACAACCGCGCTCTTCGAATGTCCAATAACCACTTACTCCGTCAAAATAACCGTCCAAAAGTCGTCAAAAACTTGACAGTTTCTGTATCGAGTCTGGCGCGTAGGCGCCAACTTCTGGCGCCTAGGCGCCAGGCCATAATTTTTTATAATTCTTGTATTTTGCTCCATTTTTGCTCCTTTTTGCTCCTTTTTCACCCTTTTTCCTTTTTTGGACCTTTTTACATCACCTACATCCAAAAACACAAAAATACCTTTCATTAAAGCATAATATCCTTAGAAATTGATAAAAATCAAGGCATAAAAATAGGTACTTTTTTCATGGATCACTTACCCATTTCCAAAGCAAATACAGATAGAAGTGGTCACTATGGCACTACACCATTTCATTCGACGGCACCACTTCGGATTGGATGCAGAATTCATTGTGGTAGAAGATGATTCGCTTTAGATCCCACCTGAAGCTTCCGAGTTCCATTTGGGACGTACCATGTCACAGGAAGAAATGGACATACACTTGAGAGAGTGAGTGTGCATCAGAGATGGTAACTTTGAGAGAAAAAATAGCGGGTGATATCAGTCAAGCATCAATAAACCTCTCATGTTGATTTTAAAAATTTTATGTAATGTTTAGTATGTGGGGTGACTACCATAATAATTTAGGAAGCATATGATGCTCTTACTATTACGTCATTCTCCTTTGTATTTTTACAAAAACACCTCCAATATCCCTTACAAAAATAACTCCATATGTTCTCTCCTATGTTGCAAGAGTTTTTTATGTAGTAATTTTAAAAATTGGTTTGGGTTTACATATGTGGCTTGGTATCTATGTTTTTTATGAGAAGAAATACTTTATAGAAGCCTTTTCTCTTCTATGGTGTCTTCCTACTTGATACGCCATCAAATTTTTTCATCATCAGACACGAATCTCAAAGCATGACACGATTCTCGATGCAATCTTTTAAGCAAGAAACATTCAAATCTTAATAAAAAATCATTCAAAGCTCTGATTTCAGCAAACTTATAATCAAACTGACCGGCTCGATGAAACAGACCCAATGATATCAAGAATAGTCCAATCCGAGTCAAATCAAGCCCGGATCAAGTCATTAAACCACTTTTAGAAGATTTTCGGACACATTGGAAGGTCAAATGGGTGCCGACACTAGCAATTCCATACTCAAATTGAGCGTCTCGACAAGACGAATCCAACGAGCTCAAGATCACTCAATTCCAACATCGTTAAGGCCATCAAATGCCCCTTAAACGCCGTCTGATCAAGGGGAGCCTTCTGAACCGTCCGATCGAAATGGCTGCATTAATTGTACCCAAAGGCCTATAAATAGTCCCCAACTCTCACATGAGAAGAGAGGAACCAAAAGAGAGAGTCTGAAGACTTGAGAAGAAGAAGCAGCTCTGCATTATCGCTGACCACCGTCGATCACCATTGATGACCGTCGACCACCGCTGATCGTCGTGGACCACTGCCGATCGTCGGGGACCACCGACGATTGTCGTCCACCACCATCATCCATATACCGTCAGTCGACGTTGTAATCTACATCATATAATTACCCTTTCCCGTCTGTGGGACAAGGAATTTTTGTAATTGTCAATCAGTAGTGGATACTCGCAACTGGGCCAGGCCCCGTGGTTTTTCCATTTACGGGTTTTCCACGTAAAACCTTCTGGAGTCACTGCTTGTTCCCTTTTCATCTGTGTGCATGCTGAATTCTCGTACAACGCTAAGACGATAATTTGTTACTCTACCGCCTTGAAGTTTCTAGCACCCATCAGTTTGGCGTCGTCTGTGGGAAGTCTCTCAATCCCACCACTGAAGTACTTGTTCAATTTCCTACATGGCAAACAGAAACGATATTCGGGACAACGGAGCTCGCTCCAACACCCATCATTACAGAGAACTGTCACGTAGTCAAGGGCGATATGTTTCTTCATCTTCCCGTCCTGGAACACGCTATCCTGCCAACGAGGGGGTTTCAGGTCCTTCTATGGAAGAACACATGCGAAGAATGGAGGAGGCTCAACTGCAGATCTTACAATTTTTACGTGGGACCCAACAACCACCGATGAATGAAACTCGTTTACCATTAAATCCGCATCCTACAAGAAACATGCCCGGAGGAAGTTGTACTGGTCCCCCTCCCCAAGAAGGAACACTTCCCGTACCAGGTCGTGATGCTGAACTCTTAGACACTGCAAGTTTCACCCATCCATCTCATGTAGCTCACCTAGCACCGCCACATCTCCCACCATTCCAAATGATATCATCTGTAACGAATTACGTCGCCTCGTCCGAGAAGAGTTCCCCATTAAGAAAAAGGATCGCTTCCACACTCATCATAACATCAATGAATCCTCTCCCTTAGCGAATGCAGTCCTCCAACACCCAATTCCAACTGGCATCAAGCTACCGAACATTGACGCATATGAAGGGATAACTGATCCCTATGAACATATTGATCATTATAGAACCATCATGCACATTCAACGTGCCTCTGACGCGCTTCTATGTCAGGTGTTCCCTGCTACTCTTAAGGGACAAGCTCGAACCTGGTTCTACTCTCTGTTGGGGGGCACTGTAAACTCCTTTAATGAGCTTGCTAGACTATTTGTGGAACAGTTCATAGAAATCGAAGGATCATCAAGGATTCATCCCATCTCTCAGGAATTCGTCAAAGTGAAGGAGAATCACTCAAAGACTACTTCCGCAGGTTTTCTACTAAATCCCGTCAAATTCCAGGAGTAGATCCAGAGTTGCTTAGGGGAGTCTTTCTTGGAGGACTCCGCCCAGGACCCTTCTACTCATCACTCATGCAGGAGACAGTTCGTTCTTACGCTAACCTAGTCCACCGTGTTGAGGCCCAAATCACTGCGGATGAGGCCATCACCGCACATAAGGAACAATTTGAGAAATTTAGGGGAAAGCACAAAGGTAACTCCAGAGATAATAATCAATCTTCGCAACGGAGAAAATCTGAACAACCAAAGAATCGTGACCTCCTTCTCCAACCCGCGAGACAACAAACTAAATATCGGCCAAGAAAGAGTATACACCACTCAACGCTTCGCGTGCTAACATCTTGATGGCCATTAAAGATAAGCAAAATATTAAGTGGCCTCACCCCCTAAAACCTAACTCGGGGAATCAAGAACAATATTTTCATTTCCATCGAAGTCGTGGCCACACCACTGAAGCATGTAAGCAACTCAAGGAAGAGATTGAAATGTTAATTAAGCAGGGATATCTTGGTAGATTTGTACAGAGTAAACCAGCCGGTACTGATAATGCTCCTACTGGGGGACAACATACACAAAGGCAGCAACATGGGGGTCAGCCATTCGTTGGCGAAATTCAAATAATTGTTGGAGGCCCGTTGCTTACTGATCAAGTCCTTGTCATTGTACTTGGTGAACCAGTGCAGAAGAAATTACGCCTCGACCCTATCACTTTTGATGATTCCGATTTGGAAGGAGTTCGAGTCCCTCATTAAGATCCTCTCGTCATTAGCAAAGGAATTGGTGGATCCTGCTATAACGTAAAAAGAATCCTAATCGACAATGGGAGCTCTGTCAATGTCTTATTCTATTCAACTTTCCTCAATTTAGGATTGACAAGAGAAAGACTTCAACTCGCATCGGGACCATTATATGGTTTTGATAATCGACCGATAAGGGTCGAGGGAATAATAAATCTCCTCGTTATCATGGGTGATTTTCCTCGACGGATAACTCGCTCTCGTACAATTCATCGTTGTCAAATCAGAATCAGCATACAATGCCATCTTCGGAAGACCCCTGCAATCCATTTTTGGCATCATGACTTTTGTGCTACACTTGAAGCTCAAGTTTCCAACCCCAGCAGGGATAGGCATCATACGAGGAGATCAAGAGATAGCACAATCATGTTATCTCAGACAAGCTCAGCCACGCTCGTTAGTGACACTTAGCATCGAAAACTTTGATCTTCGAGATGAAGAGGTATCTCAAAGAGCTTCTCCCGTAGAAGATTTGATTCATATCCCGCTCTCTAATGAACACCCGTCAAAAAACAGTGCAGCTTGGTTCCTTACTCTCTGATGAGCAAAGGTTAGAATACGTAGCTCTCCTCTAGAGAAACCAAGACATTTTTGCATGGACCCCAGCTGACATGCCCGGAGTTGATCCTAAGATAATCATGCACTCTTTAAAGGTAGATCCAACTGTTAAACCGGTGATCCAAAAGAAATGCAATTTTGCCCCAGATCGCTTACAAGCTATTGAATAAGAAGTCAACAAGCTTCTTGAAACAAAGTTCATACGGGAAGTACACCACCCTACATGGCTAGCCAATGTCGTCATGGTGAAAAAAGCTAGTGGTTCATGGAGAATGTGTGTCGACTATACATACCTCAATAAAGCTTGTCCGAATGATAGCTTTCCTCTACCGCGCATAGATCAACTCATTAATGCCACGTCTGGGCATCAAATGCTTAGCTTTATGGATGCATGCTCGGGGTACAATCAAATAAGGATGAACCCAGTAGACGAGGAGGCCACCTCTTTTCAAACAGATAAAGGCTTATACAGTTATCAGGTTATGCCTTTCGGATTAAAAAATGCTGGTGCAACTTATCAACGTCTCATGAACAAGGTCTTCATAAATCTTCTGGGGCGTACAATGGAGGTTTACGTTGATGACAAGTTAGTAAAAAGCTTGGAAGCATCTCAACACATTTATCATCTAGAGGAGTGTTTTCAACTCCTTTGTCAATATGATTTGTGACTTAACCCAACTAAATGTGCTTTCGAGGTCACATCGGGGAAGTTTCTAGGATTCATGGTTACTCGTCGTGGAAGTGAAGCAAACCCAGAAAAAATCAAGGCGCTAAGATAGATGGTGCCTCCGAGGAACATCAAAGAGGTGCAATGCTTGAATGGTCGCATAACTGCTCTTTCCTGATTCCTAGCTCATTCTGGGGACAAGTATCTTCCGTTCTTCAAGATACTTAGGGGTGCTCGAAACACTAGTTTTCAATTGACAGATGACTGTCAGATCGCTTTCGAACAACTTAAGGCATATCTGGCTTCGCCGCCCCTTCTCTCAAAACCCGTCCAAGGAGAGATGTTATATATCTACTTGGTTATTTCACCTCACGCAATAAGCTCTGTCCTTGTCAAAATGGAAAATTCAATCGAGAAACCAGTATACTACGTCAGCAAGATTCTTTCCGATATACTACGTCAGCAAGATTCTTTCCGATACAGAAAGTCGTTATACAATGGCGGATAAGACTGCGTTAGCCCTGGTATTCTCAGCAAGGAGACTTCGTCCGTATTTCCAAGCTCACACTATCGGCGTCTACACACAACTCCCTTTGAAGGCTATCCTACAAAAACCAGAAGCATCGGGAAGATTAGTAAAATGGTCGATAGAATTAGGAGAATTTGACATTCATTACCTACCACGACCAAGCATCAAATCACAGGTGTTGGCTGATTTTGTGGTGGAATGTACAATGCCTACCTCTGTTGAACCGCCTTTTTATCCTCCACAGTCACCCCAGTGGACACTATACGTGGACGGAGCATCCGGAAACTCAGGAGCCGGTGCAGGAATATTACTCATCTCCCCGAAGTAAGACATCTTGGAGTAAGGACTTCACCTAAAATTTTCGGCAACTAATAATGTTGTCGAATATGAAGCACTAGTTGTCAGATTAAAACTTGCCATAGACTATGAAGTACAAAATATGATTATCTACACTGATTCTTAACTCATTGCATCCCAAGTAGAAGGAGAATTCGAGGCTCATAACTCACAACTGGTGCAGTATCTTAGTATGGTAAAAACACTTATTGCCCAAATTGAAACATGCTAACTCATTCACATACTTCGGGAGCATAACACCTGAACTGATGCCCTTTCTAAGCTCACAAATTCAACAACTGGAGATCTATATAAAAGAAGGTGTATTGAGGAGATACATTTTCCCAGTATCCAGGGTCCATGGGTGATACTGTCTATAGATGACCCAGGGGAGACATCATGCATGGACCCCATCATATCCTTACTCCGAGACGGAACACTGCCAGATGATACTACTTCATCAATTCATCTCCGACGCATGGCCGCCAACTTCATCCTTATTGGGGATGAGTTGTATAAGAAGGCGTTCGTAGGTCCATACCTTAAGTGTCTTCCACCATCTGAAGCTGATTACGCTCTACAAGAGGTTCATTCCAGAATATGTGGGTAACATCTCAGAGGAAGGGCTCTTGCTCCTAAAATAATGAGATAAGTTTTCTATTGGCCCACGATTAAGCAAGATGCATTAGAATTTGTGCAAAAATGCAAGAATTGCCAACTACACTCCAATCTTACACATGCACCGCCGGTAGAACTTACATCATTTCTGAGTCCATGGCCTTTCGCTCAATGGGGGGTAGATATCATGAGGTCATTTCCGATAGCTACTAGACAACGTAAATTCATCATCTTAGCTATCGACTACTTTACCAAATGGGTAGAAGCGGAGCCACTTGCTAAGATCACTGAAGCAAATGTTAAACAGTTTGTCTGGAAAAATATCATCTGTCGCTTTGGGCTTCCTGCAAAGATTATCACTGACAATGGAACTCAATTCACTGGAAGGATCTTCACGTCATTCTGTAAGGATCTTCACATTCAGTTAGTGCACACTGCCGTGGCGCAACCCCAAACGAATGGGCAGACAGAGGTAACAAATCAAACAGTGCTAAAAGGGTTGAAGACTTGTCTTGAGAAGGCTGGAGGGCAGTGGGTTGAAGAGTTGCACAACGTCCTCTGGGCCTATCGCACCACTACACGAACTCCAACCAGGGAAACTCCATATAACTTATGTTTCGGCACCGAGGCCGTCATCCCCGTTGATATCGGAGTTCCAAACCCACGAGTTAAAACTTTCAACTCAGATAACAATGAAGAAAAGCTCCAACAACAGTTAGATCTTCTCCCAGAAATACGCGATGTGGCCCACCTCAGAGCTGCTTCCTACCGCCAAAGAGTTGCTCGCCATTTCAACTGAAGGGTTAAGCCTCGACCTATCTCCATCGGTGACTTGGTCTTGCATAGTATTGAAGCCGCTGGTCATGGTTCCCAACGCAACGAATTATCCCCTCTCTGGGAAGGCCCATATGTCGTGGCAGTCATGATCTAGCCTAAAACCTTCAAACTCAAAGATTCAGATGGGAAAATACTGCCCCGAACTTGGAATGCTGAAAACCTTCGCAAATACTATCAGTAACACACCAGTTTTATAATATGTTTGTTAGTAATGTATCTCAAACTTATTAAATACTTGCTTTATTTTACAAAAGAGAATATATTTAAAAAGTATAACGACTCATCCATGAGTCACTTTCTGCTCTAGACCCGAGAAATGCACAACTCCGGTTGTATCTTGGTCAGAGCATGACCGATCCCAGGGGGATTTGGTTTGACCTCTTCCATAAGAGTTAACAACGCAGAGTTTGCACTCCGATAAACAACTCTAGATAGGTTAGCGAGTCCTCGGTGGACTACGCTTGATCCCTTCCACACAGGTTTATAAGAGAGCAATGCTCCAGCAAACAACCTCGGATGGGCTAATAAGTCCTCAGTGGACCTCCGTTGGCTCTGGTCATACAGGTTAACATCATCAAGTAAAACTCTGATCCATAGTCTCAACCAAGCCAAAGGTCCTCGGTGATTTATCCCCACAGTAACTCTCCCACATGTGAGAACTTCTGAGATATTTTTATTCACTGTGGAATAAAAAGAAAACATATTTCAACAACATCATAGAAAGGAAGAGAATGTACTCGGGGGGCAAATAGCTAACAGAATCGAATAATCAAACAAAATAACCAACATGCTTCACTCGTACAACATTATTACAACAATTAGTAAGGTCCAACCAATGTGACAAAAGCAACACGCTACAAGCATGAAAGGAAGAATATAGCACTAATCGACATCAACATTCTCCTCCACCCCCTCTTCATCATAGAAATGCACTTTTCTCAATTCACTCTCTACGTCTTCACCGTCAGAATCTGAGGAAGAATCCTTCGAAGCTTGGCTAGGAGTAAGCCCTTCCACTGCAATCCCTGTTCGACGTTGCACCGCTCGACTCCCCTTCATAAAACCTCGGATGAATCCTTCCTCGGTGAACACTTTTGATGCTCTTTCACCTCAACATCAAGCATCCGATCACGAGTCTCTTGAACATAGTCTCGAATGATAGTCTGAAACTCTAACGATTTCTTGAAGTCCTCAACTGCTTTACGCTGAACTTCTGAAGAATCAACTTCTTTTGTAGACTTCAAAAGTCGAATCTCCTCTTCTTGGGCTAACACCGTCGACTTAAGGGTTTTCACACTCTTATTACTTTCGCGGAGGCTGACTCGTGCTTCCACCAATCCCTCCCGGGTTTTCTCCAGATCCTGAAGCTACAATGAGAGGGAGGTTGCCATTGTTATAAGTTATGTCCTGCACTCTGTCAACTGTAATTCCAGAGATGTAATTTTTTTAACCCCAGATTCATACCGACCCTTGTACTCGCCTTGGAAATATTTAATCTTAATGAACTCGGAATTCCAGTTTCTCAGCGCCAGTGCCAGCCCCTTCTGAATTTCCATCATATTATCCACCTAAAAGAAAAGAAATTTGGGTCAGATGTATAAAATAAAATAGTAGCAGAAGATAAAGGAAACTTACCAAACTCTCGACTTCCAGGAGCCCAGTACATTCATGAGATAGGACATTCTCAGGAATACAAATAGTCAAAGGACTTGGCAAGGGATCTCGCGATGCTTTAACTTTCTTTTATTTTTGAGGCAGTATTTCACAGTCATCGCTCGTTGGAAGCTGCTTTAAGGGTTCTGCAGGAGCTGGCTCGAAAGGTCGTTTCTTAGACTTCTTTAATATCATAGTCGTAGACCGTTTTGGTTGGAAAGAAAGTTTGACCTTGAATAATGATTTCTCACTCACAAATTCGTAAATGTATTGCGTCTCGAACAACATCTCCTTAAAATCATGAAATCCCAACATCTGCAATATTTCCTCTTCGGTAGTTTGAAGAGAGACAGACAACTATTGAAACTTTCCCTGCCTCTCACGGAGCCCCCAATCATTCTTTGCAAAGAAAAATCTTACGGACCATTGTCGTATTGGTTCCTTTAAGCGAAAATCCAACATCTTTTGCTTAGAAATTATACGACCATGTGTATCGCTAAAAAACCCGCACAGTCGTGCCAAAATTGCCGGAGTTAGCGTCAACCCATGGCTCCTGAAGAAAACAGTCAATCCAATAATTACTGTCAGCACCCGACAAGACAACTGAGCAATGCAAACACCGAACACTTTCATTATTTCAATAAACTCAGGTGAGGGTGGAAATCAAATACCAGCTCTCAAGGCTGCCTCGTGAACAGTGACGTATCCAGAAGGAGGAGAATACGGTCGATCATTTGAAGTTGGCAATTTTACTACCATATCGGTCGGAAAGTAATACTTCTTTCAAAAAAAGATTAAGTTGCTCTTCGTCAAAATTGATACGGCATTCTCTGGGTTCTGACTTTTCCTCTGGTTCTCAGTAGAACTGGGTTCTCGAAATGTCTTCATTTCTGCAACGCTTCGCAGAATCGGTACGCCGCAACGTTTCGCGGCAATGGTTCGCCGCAATGCTTCGCAACAACGGTATGCCGCAACGCTTCGCGACAACGGTTGTCGTGACGCTTCACAGCAACGGTTCTTCGCAACACTTTTTCGCAACACTTTTCCGCAACTCTGCACCGCAACACTTCTCCGCAACTCTACGCCGCAACTCTGCACCGCAACTCTTCGCCGCAACTCTTCACCGCAACTCTTCGCCGCAATACTTCGCCGCAACTCTTTGCTTCTCTGCAAATCTTCTCCGCAACACGGGGTGGCTTTCTCCTTCTCCTCACTTGTGGTTTTTCCTCTCATCTATGGCCTCTATTTATAGGCTTGAGATGAGGCAAAACATTTAAAAATAATAATAATGATAACTTTTCATTTCATATTCCTTTGCTCTTTAAAATTCCACATTTATAACATAAAATTAATTAGAATCCTTAAAAAAAAATTAATAAATAAATAAATAACATCAGTTTATATATATATATATATATATATATATATATATATATATATATATATATATTAAAGTTTTTCTGCTCAAATTATAAAAGCCTCTTAGGATTCCTCTAAGTTATCTGCTCAACACCTCTCCAAATTCCTAATTATCTGCTCAAATTATAAACGTATTCATATATGTTATCATTCATATATGTATGTATGTATGTGTGTATGTCTGTGTGTGTATGTCTGTATGTATGTATGTCTGTATGTATGTATGTGTGTATGTATGTATGTATGTCTGTGTGTGTGTATGTACGTATGTACGTATGTATGTATGTATGTATGTATGTATGTATGTATGTATGTGTGTGTGTGTGTATGTGTGTGTACGTATGTATGTATGTATGTATGTGTGTGTATGTGTGTGTGTACGTATGTATGTATGTATGTATGTGTGTGTGTATGTGTGTGTGTATGTGTGTATGTGTATGTATGTATGTATGTATGTATGTATGTATGTATGTATGTATGTATGTATGTATGTATGTGTGTGTGTATGTGTGTGTGTACGTATGTATGTATGTATGTATGTGTGTGTGTATGTCTGTGTGTATGTATGTATGTGTATGTAGGTGTGTATGTATGTATGTATGTATGTATGTATGTATGTATGTGTATGTATGTATGTATGTATGTATGTATGTCTGTGTCTGTATGTATGTATGTGTGTGTGTGTGTATGTATGTATGTATGTATGTATGTATGTCTGTGTGTATGTGTGTGTCTGTATGTATGTCTGTGTGTGTGTGTGTGTATGTATGTATGTATGTGTGTGTGTGTGTGTGTGTGTGTGTGTGTGTGTGTGTGTATGTATGTGTGTATGTCTGTGTGTGTGTGTGTGTCTGTATGTATGTGTGTGTGTGTGTGTGTGTCTGTATGTATGTATGTATGTGTGTCTGTATGTATGTCTGTGTATGTATGTGTGTCTGTATGTGTGTCTGTATGTATGTATGTGTGTATGTATGTATGTATGTGTGTATGTATGTATGTATGTATGTGTGTATGTATGTATGTATGTATGTCTGTGTGTATGTATGTATGTGTGTATGTATGTGTGTATGTATGTGTGTATGTATGTGTGTATGTATGTATGTATGTATGTATGTATGTATGTATGTATGTATGTATGTATGTATATTAAAGACGGTTCAAATTCCAAACGCATTTTCGGATTCCTAGAACCCATCAGATTCTGGCAGCTCATTCAAATTCGCGCCATTTCAAATTCCTTTCATTCCGTGACCCGTTCAAATTTGCGCCAGTTCAAATCGCAGCCTGTTCGCCCTTTCAAATTCCCTCAGCCCGTTCAGATGCTTGGCCCGTTTTAGCGGCCTGCTCAATCCAGCCCGCCAACTGCTTGGCCTCTTCAGCTTCGACCCGCTTGGCAGTATTCGGGCAGTTTATTCAAATTCGATCCGATCCACCCGTCTGTTCAAATTTGGGCCAACTTTGTGTCTCTTCAAATTCGGGCTAACAGGCGGGCCCAATTTTAGCCCGCCAAACTGGGTCTGATAAAAATTTTTATTCTCTATCTAACACAGGATTCGAACCCGGGATCTCTCTTATGCAGCAAAAGACACCATCCATTTAAGCTGAGTTCAAGTTCTGAACATGTTAAGATAAAAAATATTCTTATACTAGAAAGAATGAAATAACATATCTATGCTTCAAATATTGATATTTTCGGAAGATAAAAATGGTCTCGCCCGAAAATAGGGGGCAACTGATACGCCATCAAATATTTTTCATCATCAGGCATGAATCTCAAAGCATGACACGAATCTGTTAACCATGAATAATTACTGGCAGTTATCTCTATCAAAAAGTGCAACAATCTGTGTAAACATTGCTTGTTTGATAGACCGTAAAAAAACGATCAGCATATAATCAAAGATTCATAAAATCATCGGTAAGCCATCGTAAACTTGTAGCATCAGAAAAAATAAACTCCTCCTTCAACACAACATTTATACACCTGCAAATGAAACAATGCAAATATACTATTTAAGCAACACTGCACAACACAATAAGGAAAATAATTAACACATAAATCGTATACATAAATAAAAGAAAAACATTTACCTTAAACAAAATGAAATGATAAACTGTCCAATATAAATATTATTTGGGTCCAATAAATTGTTTAACATAAAAAAGGATAAAAAACCCCATACTCATTCTCCTTTATCTCCTCCTCATCATCATAAACTAGTTGCTTCCCTCTCTGTAGTTCAGAATGTAGCACCACTTCGATCTATGATTTTATTTTCTGCTTCATCTCTGATCTTAGGGTAGGTGAGTGGAGACATGGGCAGCAACCTCAACATCAACCTGGTGAAAACTCTCATCCTCTTACGCAATGGAAATAGATGCACTAGAAGTACTAGAGGTTGGACGGGCATTATAGGTCAGCATATGGGACCCCAACCTGTAGACCCTGTCATTCTTCTTGTCATCAACAACCTCCCTCCACAGGTCATGCTCAGAAGGATCGTAAGATGTGCTCGAAACATCGCCCGCCTGCTGGGAGCAGCTCCTTGAGCCTCTGGAAGGCCTTCTGCAAAAAAAAATTGATTATAGAAAATTGTAGGTTAAATAAAATTTGATAGTTATTCGAATTTTATAATAATTAATCTTTTGAATTCCCTAGTTATCTAAGATTTTTTGTGCACTCAGGACTGATCAGATTGTCGCCTGTGAGTGCACTCTTATAACGCTATAGCAATCAACTCACGTTCTCTCTCGATTTGTTGACCTCACTTTTGTTGAGGTCTAGTCTTCTTCTCTTAAGAGCCTAGGATCTAGCGGTGGAACTTTCCTGTTGCTTATCCTAGAGGACTAGTGATAGAACTCTACCTTTTAGAAATTCTAAACATCTTTTACTCTTCTTGGAGTTTCATGTTTGGTTTTGACCTCTAGCACTTAGTAGGATGAAACCAGCATGAGAGAGCTTAAGAAAAGTCGCCTTAGGACTAGCAAGCCTTAGGGTTAATTCAGGTGGCTTGGTCTTGATCAGGCTTACACACACATACATTCTAATACATCACAACTCCCAATCTCAAAGCCCTAAAACCAATCATGCTTAGCCTGGTTCTCCACTCTTTTATAAACTCCTATGGGTGGTCCCCAAGCCCTTAGCCTTTGACTAGGGTGGATAGGACCAACACATAGAAAATCCAAAATGGGTTCCCATTGTTCCATGGCATCAAAAGGGGTATCATTATTATTAGCATTTTCAATGAAGCTCAATACCAGAAAAACACTCAATTTTGACCTTCTACCCTCAAACTTCTACAAAATTACCAAATGTCCCTAGTATTCTTAAAATTGCCCTAAATTGCTAATTTCTACCAAGAATCATATTAGATAATTCCAAAATATCCAACTTGCCTAAAAACACCTCAAAATTCCCAAAATACTTTTAAATTTCTCAAAATTACCAAAATGTTCTTCCTGTCCCAAAAATTCCGAACCACTAAATCCACTCAAAACATTCACAAGATCAATCCTAGCCACCCAATTACGCCAATTGTACTCGCATCTACCAAAATTAGCCAAAATTCCCAAATTACCCCTAAATGCCCAAAGTCCCCAAATCAGCCACAATTTCCACCAAATTCATTTCTAAAATTTCTCCAATTTCAAATCCACACTTTGATCATGTCTAAGACTAATTGAGAACAAATTCAAGCCCATTTGATTTAGCTTATGATCAATTTCAAAACCAATTTTCATGAAGGTCGGTCTTCATATGCATTTCTAAAAACCCATTACATTAATTTTAAAATGCCCAATTGAAGCCCACATGACAAAATCCCTTCTTCACATCCCATGTAAATCAAAATCATTTCATCATGGCATCATACCAAGCATACCATACATGTACATGAAATTTTATCAAAATGGGGCATGATGACATTTTTCATTTAAAATTCATATACTCCTAATTTCCTTTTGCATGAAACTTCACATGGCCTCATACATGGCAGAAAATGCCTCATGGAGCCTTCCATGGACATCACGAGGTTAAACTTACCAAATTTGGCAAGTGGAGGTGACCCTTCCCTCTTCCTCCTTCACTTGGATTTTTCCCCTTTCAAGAAACATTTAGACCCTTGCCCTATGCCCAAATCGGCCACCAAAACTCATATAAACCTTCTTGGGGATCAAGGCATCAACACTAACCACCTTAGGACCAAACCTAGCCATTGGACGAAGGGGTTAAACCCAGCATAAGCCAATTTGCCAAAACCACACTTCCCCCTTGGAGCCTCCTTGAGACCAAATTGAGCTAAACACTCAACATCACTGACCTCCCTGAACTCAAAGGTGGCCTTGCCTTGGTAGGCCAGCCACCCTAGCAACCAGAAAATGGCAAAACCGAGAGGGCTCAATTGGGAAAAACTAAAAATTGAACCTACCTGAGCTGGCTCTTTGCCATTGGCCATCAGAGTCCTTCTTCCCTCCACCTAAGCGGCCCATTGACCATCATGGCTTGCCTTGATGGCAGTCATGGCTTCCTCTATAAAATCAGCCCCCTCTTTCGGCTAAGAAGAGATGTGTGTTCAAACCATAATGAATGCCTGCCAAAATTCTCACAAACCCTTTAGCGGCTCTGAGAAGCCTGTCTCTTCCATTTTCCAGCCTTCATTTCCACTGTTTGAGCCCAATGTCACCACCCAAAATCAGGACACATTTTGGTCATCCCACCATACCTTGATAAATCCCAAATTGACATGCTCCTAAGCTTCCCCAGAGCAAGAGTGGAAGTTCTCCATTAAAATTGACCCTTTCTGAGCCCTATAATCCAGACCATGACCTAGGTCGCACTACTCCCTAATCAAACTCCTACTTAGGCCTATCCCAAAGGAAGGTGACACTTCGAGCACGCTCGTGGAACTCTAAGGAAGCTTTTACAACCATCCAAATCGAGGCATCACCTCTTAGGCTAAGGTATACATCATTTCCCCCAAATCTGAGCTTGGTTTGGGCTTTTGTGAAGTAGAACTTAATTTCATGATTGATTAACAGTATAGATAGGTTCGTCTCACCTAGATTAAGGTGTAGGAACAAACCCAATGTGGTTTCATTGAGAATCAAGTGAGAAAGCTAGTTTAGAAAATGAACAACTCTCGAGTTAGGGTAGATTCGAGATGATGACCAAGAGCCATCTGACCCCGTGTGTATGGAGTGGACGGCTGAGTCTGCGAACTATGGTCTGAGTCAGTAGCTGACACAGATGGCGGCACTGAATCGCAACGCGGCGCATGGCTTTTCGACGAGTACAAGGAATGACACGGTGACCACGTGGATAAGTAGGAAATTAGGGGTATTTCTGATTTAAATTAATTACATAAACTTTAAAAATCCATAACTTGGTGTAGAAAAATACTAAAAAATAAATAAAAATACATCTTACTTAGCGAATATAGGAGAATAATGCATACTGAAAATTAAAAATATTTTCTTTATATTTATTTTTAAATTAATTAAAAACTATTAAACTTGTTTAAATCCTAAATAATTAAACACAAATCACAAAAATAAGAAATTTGGAGGGTTCACTCCTCACATAACTCTGGTTGTTCTCTAGGTCAAGGATCACCTCTAACATTGGAAATGCTAATTTTCAATGTAAATTACCATTTTTCTATTTAAAATAATTCCAAAAATTAAATATAAGTCAGAAAATTATAAAATTGGTTTGGTAGGTTCACTGTAGTCAGAGGAACTTAGGAAAATAAAAATCAAATTTTAAAAATTTAAGACTTATTTTTCTATTTTAAATTAAGAAAATTACCAAAATTAAAAAATAAAAAATAATAAAAATAATTACCAAATTAGGCCAAATTGAGGCTAATCGCCTCAAGAGGCTCCTGTAAAAATTTTAAAGTCATAAAAATTATTTTTGGGGAGAAAATAAATTTTCTAAGAAAATACTAATTTTTACTTAAAATAATTATATAAATTAAAAGAAAATTCAGAAAATCATAAAAATGATTTGGGGTGTTCATTGTGACGAGACACACCTAAGAAAAATAAAATTAATGTTAAAATAAATACTTTAAAATAAAATCAATTTTTAATCTTATGCTTTAATAGTTAGTTCACCATTTTATAAATCGATATTCACCTTGCATCTTGATGTCTGCAAAAAATAATTATGATCTCAACATTTTCCTCCATGTTAAAAAATAAAATTTGTAGTTAATATGAACTTATCAGCTCTAATAAAAACATCCTCAATCCCCCCCCCCAAAAGATAAATCAAAGGTCTGTTAGTTAGTTAAATGGTGATAATGATTGCTTGAACTTCTCCTAATCCAAATTTCTTAAAAATGGATTGGGGTCCATGAGATTTATAATAGCTCTTAAGTTATATAAGGCTTTGACAAACAGTTTGTGCCTTATCATGTATGATATAGTAATGTTATTAAGGTTTTTCAACTTTTGGGGGAGTTTTCTTTTAGAATAACATTGCATTCTTCACTTAGGGCTATAGTTTCAAATTATCATAGCTGATATTTTTAATCTAATATGTATTTCAGGAGTTTAATATTGTGAGGCATCTGTTTAAAGGTTTCAATAAATGGCATGCTAATGTTAAGCTCCTTGAACATTTTTTAGCTATTTAAAAAACAGTTGATCCAATTTTTGTATGATAAATCTTTCAAGAAAAAGTGATGGCAGTCATTTCATAAGCTTCTTCACATTATTCTTCCCTTTATCTTCTATAGGCTAGTCTGAAGGGCTTCCTAAATCACTAGAGGTTTTCTAATTCTAAGTTTTAATATCTTCTCTATGCTTAAGGTCTGCACAATCCTCCTACTTTCTATTCTTAGACCTAGGTAAATCTTCTAATTCCTTCCCACTCCTAAACGTAATAGTATTGCATTACTCGATACCTTTGCCCTTTATGATTCACCTAAGTGTTTCTTGGTAATGTCTCTTACGATCTATGACTTATTGAGTTAGCTAGTTGCTTAATCAAGTTTCAATATTCCTAATAGCTACAACTTGACTTTGTATATAATTTCTCATTTGCAATACTAAGTCTTCTAATTTTTTTTTCTTTAAACTGGTTATTTCGAATGAATCCAAGATGATAACTTGGTCTACGATTTAAAAAATTAGTATTAGGGTTATTCTAGTTTTCCTAGCTAATGTAGTTTATTTCAAACCCAATTACTTTGACCTAGATTTTGTTAATTATTGCAATTAGCTTTAGAATGATTTCTCCAACTAGGATTGTAGGTTTTGTAATGTGATTCTAGAATGTAAGTTATAAAGTCAGGCAGAGAGTAAATTATTGTAATCTGACAAGTAATATGCCCATTTTCACAAAAGATCCATTTAGAAGGCTCGATGAAAATTCGGTAATGAGATCCTTAGGCCTTTTAAAGAGTTATGTGAGGTGTTTGGTGATATTTGAATGAGAGTATAGATTGGCTACTTCCCTAGGTTTGATATGTCTCGATTTTTTACTCAGATGGTCATTGTTCAGTCGGCCCAAATCCTATTTTGTGGGAGCCGTAGCGAGTCAACAAGATCCTTTGTTTTTTTGCATGTGGTTCTTGTTCTTTCTGATGAGTCATTCTTGGTCGTATTTTTATCTTGTAGTTCGTTGAATTATCTTAAGATTTATGTTGACATATTTTTGACGTAATAACTGCATAAAAGAGAAAAGATCCTTGCCCTTATTTATTTATTTAATTCGTACTAATACAGGCGCATTATGTGCCTTGGACTACATATACGACAGGGGCTCGGATGACTTATTTAGTTGCTCATCCAAATCCTTCTCCATACATACATCCACCGGACCTAATACCACCTCCTATTCCTCGGCAGCGGCCATTTCTATAACCCCAGTCTCCGCCGTGGACCAAACCTCTGGCCCATAGATGATGGCATTGCCATTCTGCTGCATTATGAGCACATAATCGCCGGTCGGCACATTCTCCCCCACCTCATTACTCCACACCGACACACAGCCTTCATCCCTGATGGCCAGCCCCCCGCTGTCATTCAGCCTTGCAAAACAATTCTTCCCATTGCCTTTGGTCCTCGTACGCCAGGAGACCTCCCCGCCCCTCTTCTGAAGAATCAGCTCGCAGTCTTCCGTCATCACGAACCTGTATCCATTGTCTGAGAGCTCGTCGTTGCGGTACAGCACCTGGCCGGAGAAGAGCGCGTTGTAAACCACTGAACTTTTACGTATGTTCTTCGTAAAGGACGTCATTTGATTGCTGTTATTCCTACTGCTGCTGATGCTGATGCCGACGATTTCGTTCCCGTCTCCCACGCCCCAAACCGCCGGGCCGTAAATAGAGAGCTAAGAGCATATAAACAAAGAGAACTTCTCTGTCAGATAAAAAGAGTCAGATAAAAAGACGAGCTTTTGCTAATCATAAAGAGGTAGATTTTTACCTGGCCGTCAGGGCGGAGGACAGCGGCATATTTTCCGGTCTTAGAATTGGAGTTGGGGCTGATCCACTGCTGCACGCCCGACGAGTCGCGGAGCACGAGGCGGCCATTTTCAGTGAAGGAGAGGTTGCAGTAGCGGTAGATGAAGGCAGCGGTGTTGGAGTGCCACACGAATTTTCCATGACTGTCGTATAAAACGAGGTCACAGTTGAACTGCAATGTTAGACTGACGCCGGTGTCCGCGTAGCTGAGCTTGTCTAGAAAGCCGAGGGTCTGCCCTGTAAGCAGAACGTTTGTGTCTGCCTTTGCTGACAGTAGAACTATAAGGAAGGTAATACAGTTCAGAAAATAAGAACGGCGAAGGAAGGCGGCCATGGCTGATATCCAATGATTGTGCTGCTGTGTTTTGGGGGATTTTATAGGTGAAAGAAGGGGCTTTGCACGCATTTCACATGCAAGGTTTGGCGACAGCGTATTAATTGATCGTTGAGACATTTTTGCTACTAATTCAACTGCATTATCACTATTCCTGGTATGTTAATTATTACAATATTTTTAATGACTCGGCGGTCTCTTGCTTGCACACAGCATGTTTTTTTCATTTTCTCATAAAATTATTGAAAGATAACGCTTTATTAATATATAAAATTTTCGGTATTTGAGGAGAAATTAGTAAGGGAGAAAATAGATTTTTTTAAATCTAATAAAAAGATAGAATTTAATAAATCTGAATTTATTAAATCGATTTATTAAATCCAACAAGCATTAAAAACTCCTGCAGCAAAACAACCCATTGTACTAAACTTTTTTTTATTTCTTTCTCTTTCCGAATTTACTCCATATTATTTATTTATTTTTTCTTAGAATTTCAACTTTATTTATTTTCCAAGTGGCTCATAGGGCTGTCAAAAAAGCTCGTTATTTGCGAACAGTTCGTGTTCGGTTCATCAAGAAGTTCGTGTTCGATTCGTTCGATAAGCAAACGAGACGAACAAAAACAATTTTTTCATTCGGTTTGTTAAACGAACCAAACACGAACAATGATGTGTTCGTTCGTGTTCGGTTCGTTATTGTTCTAAATATAAAATAATTTAATATATATATATATATATATATATATATATATATTATAATATATTTAAAAATAATTATATATTATAAAAATTTATCATATTATAAGTAATTAAACTTCTATAAATTATAATATACGATAAATTATTAATAACAATAATAATATTATAGTATTAATTATATTAATATTAATATTATAATATTATAATTAATATATTATACTATATATTAAAATAAAATCCTAAACGGTTTATTCGATTTGTTTCATTTTGAGGAAGTATGGATTACCTGATGTGTATGGAATACCTGATCAATTTGTTTCATTTTGAGGAGACTGGCTCACACACTTTTTTATTATTTTCTTACGTTATAATGTTCACGCTCCTTCTACTTCCAACGTCTAAAATACATGTTCTATGTTTTAAAATTTAATTAAAAAGCTAATTTTTTATATAATATGATAGATTTGAGTGGTATAAATGTAAAATGTAAAATATAGGTGCTAAATTTGTAAATACATTGACTTGGGCGGTATGCATGTAAATGCCTCCCCCCTTTTAATTGAGTTTTTAAACACAATTACATAAAATTTAAACTTCATAAAAATTAATTTAATCATTTTATTTGACTTTCTTGAACCTAATTTGTTTGTGGATCACACCCCAATGAATAAAGCATAAGTCGGAGAGAGAATGAGAGAAAGAGATGGGAGTAAACAATAATATGTCATATCAATCATGTCAGCTCACGTGCATTACATATTTTCTCGTTTGAATTGGTTGGCTTTCGCTTGCTGCAATGGAAAAAGTTTGAAATCCTCAATCTTCCTTGTAATATTTAAATTTTATCTATGTTTCATTTTCTTTACGTCGTCTTTTGACACAGTGGACTCCATAGTCCTGGGCGAAGACTTGCATCTGGCGAACGTTGGTGGGAATCTGATCGCAACGCCAACAAAGGCTGAGCTGGTGCCGACTGGGAGCAACTGACGCTTGATGAGGATGGTGGGATTGACCACCCAGGTAGTCCTCATAGGGCCCACATGGAAGCAACTAATGGACGTCGAACATCCTTAGGGTCATTGGCTCGCCGCCTATAAGAAATTCATCACTTTTTCGCTTGGTCTGTCGAGATTCACCAAGGGGAGAAGCTACACAAGTTGCTTGCTTGTGTAGAGAAAGTGGAGATGGAGGAGGAGATGGTAGCTTTTTACCAAGAACTGTCGAACGTCTGGGAGATCCTTCCTACTCCAGGCCCAAGCCGATAGATTGGGTGAGCTAATTCAAGTTTGAAGGAGAATTTTTGTATAAAAGTCTGCTTCAGTTGAGGTATGTCTTGCCCGAAGTGGCGAACGATCCTATTGTAATGTGTTTCCTCTCCGGCTATTGCCTAAATGCTTTTATTGTGATTTGTAATATCTTTTTTCGAAATAAAATTTATTTTTCTCTTCTCGATTTCAGTGTTGAAGGTGTTCTCTTTGTCAAGTTGTTTCAAACAAATTTCGATCATTCAGCACGAATCTAAAGACAAGCTTTTGAGCAAGAAATATTCAAACCTCTATTAATACTCATTCAGAACTCTAATTTCAGCAAACTTACAGTCAAACTGACCGGCTCGACAAAAAGATCACAATGTTTCCAAAATTAGTCCAATCCAAATCAAATCAAGCTAAGATCGGGTCATCAAACCACACTTAAATGTTTTCCGGGAATATTTAGAAGATTAAATGAATGATGAATCTAGCAAGCCTATAGTCGAAGCAAGCATCTCGACAAGACGAATTCAACGAGCACAAGATTGCTCAATTATATCATTGTTATGACACTTAAATGTCCATCAAATGCAGTCTGATTGAAGAAAGCTTTCTGGACTATCCGATCAAAGTGATTCATATTCCTGCATTAATTGCACTCATAATACTATAAATAGAGTCACACCCCTCTCATGAGAGGGGGCTAGAGGCGTGAGAGATAACTTAAAACTTTGAGAATGAGCTAAATTCCGGCACCACACTAACACGGTCGATCTTCACAGACCATCAAAGACCACTGTTGACTGTCGTCGACCACCGCCGACCGTCGTCGACCACCGCCGGTCATCGTCCATCACCGTCGATGACCGTCAGCCCTCTGCTGACCATCGTTAATCACCATTGACTACTGTCGACCGCCTTTGATTAATGTTGACTGTCATCGTTCACCGTCGACCGCCATTGAGTACCACCTGTCGGCCTCCATTGATCGTCATCGGCCGCCGCCCACTTATTACAATAAATTCATTTGTGCACCAAAGTTGTAAGTCCGAAGAGTGTTCAACTATTTCCCGCATGTGGGAAGAGGAATTTTACATGTAATATCCAGTTTATAGTGGATTTCTTCAGCAGGGCTACACCCCGTGGTTTTTTCCCTTTCTGAGTTTTCCATGATAAAACTTATGGTGTCATTACTAGTTGTATTTTCTCTTCTGAATGTGTGTTAAATCTTCGTTCCATGCTAAGACGATAATCTCCTACTCTGTTGCCGCGAATATTCTAGCACGCATTCATTTGGGCCCGTTTGTGGGAAATAGAGCATTTCATTCACTAAAATATTTGCAAGAACTATTACATGGCCACCAAGTGAAACTCTTGCAACAACAGAGCATCCCGCTCCAACACCCATCATTGAAGAAGACAGTCATGAAGCCAAGGTCATCAAGCCTCCGCATCGTCCTACTCCAGAAGACATTACCCCGCCATGAAGGCGTATTGGGTCATTCTTTGGAAGATCAAGTACATTTGATGGAATAGTCTCAACATGAGATGTTTCATCTCCTACGTGGGGAGCGACAATGACAACCCAATAGAGCTTACTTACCAGTCACCGGGTTCTCTTCTAATGATGAAACCATTCCCCTGCCAAGACGAGACAATGATCTTCTCGAGTACTAAATCCAATTTAAACAATTACTAAATTTTGTAAACCTAAATTTATTGAACAAGTATATTAAGGGTTGATAATTTAAAAGACAAGTTTCAATTTTTAAAATGAAATATATTATATGAATCCAGGGGAATACTTGAAACCTTTATGCAAATGTGTGTTATGTGCTTCTATGGATATGTGTCCATCAAGGATAAGTCTTATCACTTAATCTTCATTGACATTGAAGCGACATTAATTCTTCATATTAAGGATTAGTGGTATTCCTATTATAATCAATACAAAAGATTCCATGAGTCTTGTTCTTCAAAGATTACTATTTTATAAAAAATTATATGCCTATATTTCTAGAAAATTGATTATCTATCATATAATTTCACTACATTTCTTTTAAAATTAACAAATAATGGTTAATTTTAAAACATTCCAGCTAAAACATACCTAAATGAAATCTGGGATTGAAGAATTTTTTTTTTATTTGAATTCAATCAAAATATAATAAATTTTAAAAAAAAATTATATTATTTATAATTAGATCAATAGAATATTAAATAATTACTAGTATAAGTACTCATTAATAAGAATTATCTCCAATAAATTAATCAATAATAAAATATTTTTAACATTAATTAATTATTTATTATAAATTCTCTACTAAATTAACTATTCATTGAGTGGACTTTTATTAATCCATTCAATATTACTCCATAATTTAATTTTTATTAATTAATCATGAAACATTGCAACCTTATATTAAATCTCTCCAATTAATCATTAGATTATAAATAATGGGATTTTAAATTATCATCCCCCATCTTAATAGATAATGGATGATGGCTCATACCTGCTTAGATCTCTCCTTATTTGCTCGAAATATATATATATATATGAAACTAAGTTAAGTGTTCCCGAGACGAGCATGATTAAGTGGATGAGCGGCTTTGCACTTAGAGACAAAATGAGAAATGAATATATCAATGATAGGGTTGGTGTGGCTCCAGTGACGGACAAAATAAGTGAGAGTCGTCTTAGATGGTTTGGTGACATTAAACATCGACCATCTGATGATCCGATTGGAATAGTAGATGTTTTAGATTCGACATATATTAGAAAAGGCAGAGGTAGACTTAGGAAGACTTGGGCATATTGTATAAAAAAAAAATCTTAATTTATTAGAAATAAATGAAAATATGACACTAAATAGGACACAACGGAGAAAAAGGGTCATGTAGCCGACCCCACTAAGTAAGATAAAGATTTTGTTGTTGTTGTTGATTAAATAAAAAACATTTAATTAAATTAATATCTCAAATACTCGTGGTGTATAATATTGAAATTCAAGAATGAGAAAATCATCGTTTGAACTAACAAAATAAACTAACACAAAAATCTAGCATTATCTCTACAAATTCGACACCACGACCCATCTGCTTGGTTGGTCTCATCCCTTCCATAAAGAATTAAAAAATAATAATAAATAAAACATAAACTTTGAAATCTAACTTTATCTCCTTCACATGCTAAGTTCCACAGACTAGTCACCCATCTTCCTACCTATCTCATTGATCTCTCTCAAGTCTCCATAGGTGGAAAATTTTTTCCATACGGAGCCCGTATGCAGAGCTAAGTAAGGGTTCCAATTAGAATAAGCCCTCAAGCAAAATGTGTATGTCAGTGGGCACTATTTTAAGATATTAGAAATTTATTAAATTAAATATTAATTAAAGGACTTAATATAATTGGAGCCCGTAAACAACTCTGCTTACTGGCACAGTATGGAAAATTTTCTCCCACAGGTGACCACCCACTTGAGCTCTAGATCGCCTTTCTATTACCTCTACTTTTATTTTTACATTTTACAACCCAAATCTTTTATATTACTTAAATATACCATCATTTTAATCTTGTTAAATACAATTTTTCACGAAGAGTTGAGGTGGCATGAATGTACAAATTAAAATTTAGATCTTAGATATATAAGTACATAAGAATTCAGTGGTATGTATGTAAATCTTCCTAGTTTTGATTAACTAAATATAACTATCAAGACGAATTGAATTTTCAATTAAGACATTTGAATATAATTTCTTTGATTGATTATTAACACTTTTAATTAATGAATTTTATGAAAATTTTATTAAGTTATAATTAATATAAAAATATTCTAATTAGTTAATCAATAGTTTATTTAATTACGCACACTGATTAACTTCTGTAATCCAACGTGCTAACCATTTGGGCCTGTCTATTAACAGATTTAAAGTAGGATTAGCATGGATTTAATCGAAACTTTGCAAGACGCTCAGTTTGGACAAAATAAAGCTAAACATTTCATAAATCCGGGGCGGCACTTGGCTCAAAAAGGAGGATGTGAAGTTACCTTCCTCCAGGATTCGCGTAGGAGCAGAAGGGATGAAGGAGAAGGTTTTTGGCAAAACCATGAAGGAGAGGGACATGAGCGGAGGTTTTTGGCAGAGAGGGGAGAGGAGGGGTCTTTGGGCGAAACCGGGGGTGATTTAGGGTCTGTTTGAGGCAGCTGCACCAGAAAGCTGGTGCGGATAAATCGGCTAGCTGTTTCTTTAATGTTATTTGAAAATAGCTGCAGCACAGCTATTTCTAAACAAATGATCATTCAACCCTTGTGTAGTAATGTTGTTAGCAACAGAACTGTCATAGCAATGTATTTGATACTTTAGAAGCAAAATTCTACTTCAGAATAATGAAAAAAAAAAGATATACATCTCACTTACCAGTGAGTATCAACACCACTAAAATAAAGAAAAAGACTATTAAAATAATATTTAATAATATGATAATATTATTTTTAAAATAGAGATTGCGTATGTCACGAGCCAAACTGTCCTCAGGGATACTCTTCATGGTCGGTCACTCTCAGCAGTGGAATCTTCCAGCCTATCTGTCCATCAGAAGAAGTCACTGTTCTCAGTGATTCTCCGCGGGCACCTATAAAACCGTCTATTGTAACTATGTTGTTGGCGTGCATCAACAGAGAATTTTGAAGTCCACAGTCGCACTAATCATTACCTTGTTGTATTATTACCATCTTACGTATGTCAACCGAACCTCTTGTATGGCGTCGAGTCGGATTGGAGATAGATGGGTAGTTGAGTTATTACAAGGTCATCCCACACGATTCTACAACATGTTCCGCATGACGAAAGAAATATTTCTCGACTTGATTAATGAACTCCGGAATCTTCATGGGTTGCATGAATCAACAAGAATGACGACAAGAGAAGTGTTGTCAAAAACCCTATACATCTTATCTCAGAATGAGTCAATTAGAGGAGCTATGGAGCGATTCCAACATTCATCGGAAACCATTAGCGAGTATTTCTCAATCGGTTTGAATACTTTGATTAGTTTGTCGTGCAAGATAGTTAAGCCCGAGGATCAACATTTCAATCCGTTCCAACACAAATTGCACGTGACACTCGATACATGACGTTCTTCAAGGTATGCACTTTAACATATCATTCAGACATGAAATTAAAATACATGTGAAATGCTAAAGGGTTATATCTCGAACGTCAGGACTGTATTGGAGCCATTGATGGAACACACGTCGATGCACGTCTATCTGGAACAGAGAAGGTTGCCTACATCAGACGGTGTGGCTCCCCCCACACAAAATGTTATGGCCGTGTGTGATTTCAACATGTGATTTACCTTCGTGATGGCTGGTTGGGAAGAAGCGCGCACGATAGCCGAGTTTTCAAGTTTGCTACTAGAAACTAAAGACACAGTTTCCCGTACCCACCTCCAGGTCATTATCTACATCAATTATGTTTGTTATTTTCTTTCAATTGCCAATTACCGTAATTGAACAAGTAAGTACTACTTGGTCGACGTCGGATATCTCTCACAAATGGGGTATCTGAAGCCATATCCAGATACGAAGTACAACATCCCTGATTTTGAAAGATCACGCGGGGTGCTCGAGTCAAGAAAGAATTATTTAACAAAAGGCACTCCTCCTTGCGCTGCGTGATCGAAAGAGCTTTCGGAAAGTGGAAGAAGAAGTGGGTTATATTACGTGATATGCCGGCTTACCCATTTCCGAAGCAAGTACAGATAGTAGTGGCCACTATGACACTACACAATTTCATTCGACGGCACCACTCCGGATCGGATGCAGAATTCATCGTGGTAGAAGATGATTCGCTTCAGATCCTATCTGAAGCTTTCGAGTTTCATTTGGGACGTACCATGTCATAAGAAGAAATTAACATACACTTGAGAGGGTGAATGTGCATCAGAGATGGCAACTTTGAGAGAAAAAATAGCGGATGATATCAGTCAAGCGTCAATAAACCTCTCATGTTGATTTTAAAAATTTTATGTAATGTTTATTATGTGGGGTGACTACCATAATAATTTAGGAAGCATATGATGCTCTTACTATTACGTCATTCTCATTTGTATTTTTACAAAAACACCTCCAATATCCTTTACAAAAACACCTCCATATGTTCTCTCCTATGTTGCAAGAGTTTGTTATGTAGTAATTTCAAAAATTGGTTTGGGTTTACATATGTGGCTTGGTATCTATGTTTTTTTATGAGAAGAAATACTTTATATAAGCCTTTTCTCTTCTACGGTGTCTTCCTACTTATGTTGCATGCAAAATAAAGTTAAAACTTTATGAGGAGCATGATTTATTATGTTGTATTGTATTAAAAGGGAAATTGTTTTTTTAAAACTTCATTGATGGGTCTTTCTTATATTATCATTAATTGGAAAGCCTTGATTTTAGAAAGAACCTGTTGCAATTATGTTTGTTTACCTTATTACTTATATATTTATCCTATTTATGGTGTTGAGATCCGTTGCCTAATGGAGGCAATTTCAAGCCTCTCATGTTTTTTGTTGGTTTTCTTATGGTATAAATGTTTGCAGCTTTTGAAAACCTCCATCAGCAGGTGATTCTAAAAATTTTTATTTTGTTGTAGAGATCATCCAATTAGAGCGGCGCCAACTTATGTCTTGGTAAATAACTATTGCATTTTTTTTCGTAAGATGAATGTGGCATAGAGGGACCAGAAGAAATACAGTATGAACCTTGGGATATATTTTTCCAGATGAATTTGAGTACCTGAATCAATAGAAGTTTTGGAGTAGAAATGATGCATCTGCATCTCTCCAATTTCATTCAGCATGGATTAATTTATGCAGGTGCTGCGTGGAAACTGTTAAGCGGCGCAGATCCACTACAATCTTTCTTCCAAAACCCCACAAGTCTTACAAGCACATCAACTTCAACAATTGAGTTCTTCAGTTAACTTTAAAAGAAAGAAATATAGTACATAAACATTCTGAATAGGATGAATGAAGAAAACATTAGACATAAAAGCTACACACCAGAACTAAGAAGGGCTGCTGTTATGCTCTTTTACTTTTACTGTACTAGCGAGACATCAAGGATATAATCTATTTCTTATTTGATGGAATAACCTGTGAAGAATGAAAATCTTATGTTAGTCGTAGAGTTTATGATTGGACTCATAGGGAGAAATATGCATATGTTATAAATTCCTTGGTAAAATGAACTTCTTATGCATTGAGAAGGGCTGCTTTTTCCTTTTACTTTTGCTGTAAAAACAAAATATATTGTTTAATCTGTTGCTTATTATAAATTTATTATCAATTTGCTTGTATATCATTTCTCTTTATATCCATGTATTTCCTTTTCCTTCACTGCAATATGTGATAAGAATTGAGTGGTATGTATGATATTGTATGAAAGATTTGGGTGTTATAATGTAAAAATTAAAGTTTAGTAGATTGTTATATTTTCATAAAGGTGTTAACTTTTCATATATATCTTTTAAAGTTTAATAGATTGTATATAGATGTGGATATAGATTAATCTTTTAAAATCACAAACTTTCAGTTTTACATCTGTGCATTGCTGCTGCGGACTACCTATTGTGTTGCTCAAAGTTTTCGAGGAACTCCGAGCTAGTGCATTGCCGCTGCGGACTACCTACTGTGTTGCTCACATCGCACCAGCCACATAGCTACAATCAACGATTCTAAAGGTGCCCACGGTGGGCAAACGGTCCAGACAGGTGTTAGTTCTTCAGGTGGGCAGATGTCCGACCTATTCCACTTCCCATAGCGATCGGGGCTCGATAATATCTCAGACACACAGTGTTGATCAGTCGATAACATCCCACTGTAGAGAACGTTGCTTCAGATATGCCCCTTCTATATTTTAAATTGAATATTATCATTGTTTTAGTTTTTTTTTATATTTTTTATTTTTTAATAAATATGTAGATAGTCACTCTTGAGTGAGGATTGTATGCTTTGTTCCTCTAAACTGCTTTGTATTGTTTTTTGAATGTTTATTTAATAAGGAGTATATTGAATGTGTTTTCATTATATTAAACTCATTGTTTATTTTCCTCTCATTTCTGCGTTTAATCATATTCAATGAATGTATCCGTAACTTCCATGTGTAATAAACTTTGAGCTTAAAATTATCAATAACTATAACTAAAAATGGAAGAATAATAAGATTTTATATTTTTAAAGTAAGATTTTATATTTGAAATAAGATCTTATATTTTAAAATAAGATTTTATATTTTAAATTAATTTTAGCAATAAAAAGGAGCAGAATAAGTTATTTTTCTACAAACAGCTACAAAATCGCTAGTTCTCAAACCGTGAAACCAAACAAATTTATTCATTTCAGGGGCATAATAGTTATTTATTCACAAACAACTACAAATCAGTTGTTTTTCAAACTTTTCAAACCAAACAGACATACAACTTATCTGGATCAGCTGCTTATCAAAATAAGCGGCTTATCTGAATAAACTGAATAAGCTGCAACTACCCAAATAAACCCTACTTTTTGATGTTAGCTTGGTCCCTTCGGCATTAATATTCATCAGAACCGCTCAATTTCCATGGCCATTCTGCTGCCATTCTCGTTCCATATTCCGGCGTAGGAATAACTACGGTCGTTTCCAATTTTTTTCACTTTCCATTTTTCTTCCTTGACCGCATCGACTTCCATAGGTGATCAATTTGGGGGATTGTCCACCGTTAGGAAGTGTCCCGGTTTTGGAAGCCTGGATTTCAACTCCTGAAATTAAGCTCGCAGAAGAAACCTACAGGGGGGACCCCACCGGGGATCAAGTGCTCGTGTATGAGGAGGGGTCTGAACAATTTTGGCAAGAGTTTTGGCAAGGTTCAGGCACCTCTCTCATGGCCGAGAGAGGGGGTGGTGTTTAACAGTAATGGCCTAGAGGTTCTCGTGGGTGGCCAAGGTCAGCATCACTGCTTCTGTCAGCGGGAAGAATAAAATGATGGTGGAGCTATCGGGGTAATGGGCAGCTCGGAAGAAGGTGGGACCTGTCGGCCATCTCCAAGTGTCTCTGGGCATATGCTTCCCGATGACTCCAGGCTGGCCACAGTACTGTCACCCCTGTCGTGGGCTGTGGTCGGTGTTTGTGCAAGCAACGGGCACGGCCATGTAAAGGCTTTTGATCCAAAGCAGAAATTGTGGCAGCGGCTAGTTTTGGGTCTAAATGGGTCAACTCAACGATTGGGGCTTGGTGCACCCTTCAAGGTGGCCTGGGTGCCAGTAGATCAATGGATCACCGGGTTCGGCATGGAGAGTCTCCATCCAAATATATTCGGATTAAATTTAGGTTGTGTGAATCATGATTAAGGCTAATGAGCTTGTGGATTAAGGAAAGGGGCCTCCTTCCTACCCAATATGGCATGGTGGAGTGTCCAAGGCTCTCATGGCTCACATGTGGCTCATGCATGGCTTCATGGCTCACTTTTGGTTTTGTGAAAGCTCGTCAATTTCATGAAAATGGATTTTAGGAATTTTTGGTAATTTGATGGAAATTTGTATGGAACTTGATTTGGAATGATTTGATGATGGATTTAGGACTTAGGTAATGGCTTTGATTAAGTGGATGGCAAAATGGAAATGTCATGTGGGCTTTAGGGTAGATTTCTGGGCTCATTGAAATGATTTTACGGGCTTTTAAATGGTTTAGGAAAGTGGCTTTGAATTTTAAAATGGATTTTGGGATGAAATTTCAAAAGGCTGAAGCCAAATAATTGTTGAGTTTGGTTTAGGGATGTGTCATGAGTGGTTTTGAAACAAATTTGAGGTGATTTTGGGTTTGAATTGATTGATATGCTTTTTTGCAAAGAGGTTAAGGTGGGCCAAATGGGTTAGCATGGGCCAATGTTGGGCTAGGGTTGAAATTGATGTAAAATTAATGTTGGGAAATGTTTATGGAGTGTTTCAAAGAGGTTTTGGCTTTGGTTGGGTTTTGATTTTGGATTTTGCTCATTTGGGCTAGGCTCAGTTTAGGTCAAAATTGGGCCTTTTAGTCAGTCGAACTTCGAGTAGGGTTTGGATCAAAGTTTTGGGCAAATCATGTTAGTTTTTTGTTTATGGGGATGTTAAGAAAGGTTTAGAAAAGATTTGGGGTTAATTGGAGTTGAATCGGTGAATTTGGGTTAGCTCGTCATAGGTCCCAATCAAGTTTTTAAGGCCAAAAGTGAAATTGACCCAAATTTCAATCAAATTAAGCTTGCTCCTTAATCTAGATTGGTGTTGGGGATGTTGAATTGAAGTTTAGAATTGAATTGGACCAGAATTGGGATCAATTGGGTAGATTTGGTTTGACATCAGTTTCATTTCTGGGGTTAAAATGGCCAAATTGGGGTTTTGACAAAAGTGGGGTAAATTGACAAAATTGGCCCATGGTGTAGTTTCTGGACAAAATGAAATTGGGAATATTTGGGATTTTCTGGAATTTTCTGGGAATTTTCTGAACGGATTTTGGGCTGCAGGTATTTTGGGTATTTGGAAGGTATTGGGGGGTATTTTGGGATTTTTGATGGCTTTGGAGAATATCAATGAGTGATGGGAATGTTTGGGATTGATTTTGGAGAATTTTGGTAATTGGGAATTTTTGAGAAATTCGGGGTAAATACGTATTCTTATAGGAGTTGCTGTGGTCCCTGGGACAAAAAAATTGAAAATTTGGAAATTAGAAGACTTGTGATGTGGTGAATGAAATCACGGCGGAGCCATGAAGGCCATATCAAGCCCACATGAGCCATGAAGGGATCATTTCGAGGCATTCACCATGTAGCACCTAACCTTCAACAGGCTTGCGGTTAAGGACCATCCATGTGAATCACCTACATGAGTCGTGAAGTCAAGTTAGGTAAGGGTGTGTTTTAGGAGGTGTGTGAAAGTGTAGTGCATAGGTGTAGTGTATGTGTAAGTCAGCCCTTTCACCAGACCAGGCCACCCAGTAAGGGCCCTAAGGCCAAAGAGTCCATAGAACTCATCCTTTAAACTTCCACATTTCCGATTTCAACTTCTCTAGGTGATTAGGGGTTCATAGTCAAGTTTGTGGAGTTTGGCAGGGAGTTAAGAAGTGGTTTGAATTTCTAAAAGGTGGATCCCACCTCTAGTCCTCTAAGATAGTCAAAGGAAAAGCCTAAGGCTAGATCCTAAGTACTAAAGAGAAGAAGAGAAGACCTCATCAAAAATGAGGTCAACAAATTTCCACATTGAAGTCCATCAAAATACATTTCCCTATTTATTTGCACTCAATTCCCATAAACTATGCACTTCATCCATGGAAATTGAATGGATCTTTCATTATTGTTGTAGGACATTAAATCCTTTCAAACTTAATGTTCAACAACATATTTTAACATTTCAACTTCTGGCCGCATCGAAAGTAAATTAAGTTCTAAATGAAAAACCATCACAATTTTCATCTCATTAAAAGTACATCAAATCCACATCAACTATCATCAGATTCTTATGTAAGAAGAAAGACAAGGAAACTACCGTAACCATGGAGAAGATATAATAAAACATGGATTTTATATATAAAAGAAAAGTCATACAAACCAATAAAAAGAAATACAACTTATCTCTCTTTCTCTTCCCCTATGCAATTCCCTTGAAGTTCCTTTTGAATCCTCTTCTCTTCCACTTTATAACACTTGATTCTTTCTTGACAGTGAAGAAGAAATCTCTTATCATACTTTCCTCTCCCGTAGAAAATCCCTCTCAAATCCTCACTCTACACCTACCTCAAACCTAACACTTCACTATCACTAAACTACTCTAAAACCACTAAAGAAGCACATCATTTTCATCCAAAAACAGTTACTTATAAGATAGATAAATTCCTGAAAGAGTTTCCATAGGCATCCCTTCAAAAAGTCGCCAAAACTCTTCAACTCGAATTGAACTCGACTTCGTGGGTGTACTATTGTGACTTTATCAGTATTAACAATTTCCCTGCTTCTGGATTGGATGGGCCAAGTGGCACAACACTTTTTCCACCATTTTGCTCCTTTTGCCTTTTGCTCCACTGCTTTTTTATTTTTTTCACTCCAATCACCTAAAATCATCATACCGCAAATAAATCATGAAAATCCCTTTCTTTAAAGTGCAATATCACGAAAAGAAATTAGATAGTAAAAGCTGTATATATTTTCAAAGGCATCGACCCCCAAACTTAAACTATTATCATCTCAAGTAATGTTTAACATAAAATATAACTTCAGTAATGTACTTTCTACCTAAGAGTAAATTTTCATTAAAAAATAATATAGTGGTTAGATTTTTAGTAGTACCTGTGACCAGGTCAACATTACAGGTATAAGAATATTCAGTAGTTAAGTCTAAGAGTTATAGTTTTCTATTTATTTCAAGATGAACCATAATTTGTTACATTAAGAGTGCTTTAAAAGATTATATGAAAAAGGAGTTCATGCAAACTTCATTAGAATGTAGGTGAGTACTTTAAACATAAATTCAGAAAAGGACCAAGCTCTCCTTTAAGGTGATTCAAGTGAAGCCAATTTTTGATTAGGTACCTCTCAAGTTTCTCCTCATAAACAATTTTCTTTTCTTTTCTTTTCTTCTTTTTCGGGATTGTTTTTTCAATCCTTCTTTTCTTTTCTCTTTTTCTCTCCTTTTTTTTATGAGGATTGGCGATATCCGGATAACCTTATTGATTTTTGGAACTTCACTCTCCTCTTCTCAAAGTTCAAACTTAAGTCACCTCTCCTTACTTTATAAGTAAGTACAAGCTTTATTATTCATCATAAAGTCACAATCTCTTCTTAACACACAATACTTTAAGTCCCTTAACATTTCAAAAATACAGTTTTTGCATTTTAAACAGTTGACTATAATCAAATTCTTTCATACCGTATACATCTTACTTCTCTATAAAACTAGCCTTTATCAAAACTTCATCCTATTCTCTTCCATAATATCTGGAATCGAAATGAAAAGTTTTAGTTATCTCACAAATGAGGTTCAAATTTTGAGTTATGCTAATAATTTTTGAAAATATAATAATTGAGAACAAATAAAAGTTTAGCATTTCTCTACCCTCCCCCAAACTTAAGTTTTTCAATAACTCAAATAGCCGAGTAAAGAAAACTAACCTTCGTGCCGGGATTCTGAAATTCTATCACTATCTCATATTGAATCAAAATTTGTGATTCAGGCAGTGATGAAACAATTAGTAGTGATATAACACCAAACATCAGATAGGTAAAGAGAAATTAATAAAACATCTAAATATCCAAAATAATATTATAACATGAAAACAAACTATCACACTACTAATAAGACAGTCCAACAATTCAACACATGAAAAGTAAATAACACTACATCACACAAGAGAAATAATGGCTACACATCACATGAAAAGTAAATATCCCTTACATCACATCAATACATCACAATGTAGCCAGAATGGTTTAAATAAAACAAACAAACTATCTACCACTATCACTGTGATCAATAGCAGGTCATCACAGGTTCAGTTCATATGGTAGCAGAATGGGCAAGTAGGAAATATCACATTGGTTCTTACATAATCTCACAACAAATTTTAACATCTTAATTAGCCAAATCAAGAAGTAAATTAAGTGCAAGAAAGTAAATCATCACAACTTCATCTAACATTAAACATATACTTCACACGTACCATAATTCAATTATCACCATTTAAAAGGAAATGATAAAGAAAATACTTAGAACTCACGGAGAAAACACAAACACAACTCGATGTGAAAGTAGAAATCATAGTGAAAGACAACAAGTTTCTTACATAAAAAAATCAAATGTAAAAACAAAGATAAACACTTATCTGAAAACTCCACAAACTCGGAAGTTCCTCTGAAATTTGGCTTCACTAAAAGACTCCACAGTGGGTTGGAGCCCAACTCATCGACTCCTGTGTCCGACTTTGAACTCCAATACAACCAGATAAATGGATGAAAGAAATTAGTGAGAAGAAGGCTTCACACCAACCCCTTTCTCCTTTAAATCTCTCTTAAAATAAAAAGAATTAACTAACTGACTCTAAACAGTAAAAATAAGACTCTAAAAAGATTAAGAATGACTCTCTTATGATTATAAGACTTTATTCTTGTAATTCTTCAAAAGGTGCTTTGGTGTCTCTTCAAAATATGTCTTTATTCAATGTATCCACCAAAGAATGCATCTCTTCATTCAAATATGTAAAATAAAAACTTTAATTCAACTTCTCTAATACAAATATAAACCAAGTCCAAGCCCAAATTGACCCACATTTGAAGTCAATTTCACTTAAAATCCAAAATCCCCAATTTTGCCTAAGTGGCCCAAATCCCCCAAATTGACCTAACCTCAATCAATTTCCTCTGATTTCAATTCTAAATCCTTCATAACACTCACCTAAATGAATTAAATTATCAATTTCCCCCAATTTGAGCCCAAGTCTCATTCAAATCCACTTGAACCAAGTTTACCCAATTTTAACACCAATTTAACAGATGACCAAATCTCACCAAATTGATTAACCTAACCATAAAATTTTCACCCAATTAATGTTGGGAACTTTTTGCCACCTTCACTTAGATCATTTGGAACCTTCAATTGGTCTTGGACCCAACCCTACCAACCTAAACCTAAGTTGATCAAACATGCCCAAATTGACCAAAATCCCAAAATCCACCAAATTGAACCCTCAAATGAACTCAAAACCACTCCAAGCCTTCATGAAAAATCTTTATTACAATCATCTACACAATGTTGCTTAAGAAACTTGGGCTCCATTCAAGCTCAAACCTAAGTTAGCCCAATTGAACCCAAGGTGACCCAAATGAATCAAATAGACCCGATCTAACAAATCGAACCAAATGCGACCAAAACAACTTCTCCACAAAATAACCAAGTCGACTCCTGTGGACCGAGCTAAACCCACCTAGCCCACCCTAGTAGAGCCATGGACCAAAGGACCCCCAAATTAGGGGATCTCATCCCTTAAATGGTTAAATCTAAGAGATGTTTGCCATAATGCCTTAACCATTAAAACCCATTGAACTCATGACCGCCCACCGGTTCACCCTAGCCACCGGCCACCTCCCCGGTTACCGAGCCGGCCTAGTGGCCGGAAAATGCTAAACCGAGAGCCACCTCCCTCTTACCCAAACATAAACTCCACCTTATGGACAACCTTACCTAAAAATTACCACCAAAGCTCCTCCGCACTCCACTCAGTGCCTTTGCACCGCATTGGAGCCCCGGGCAGCCCACCCCAGCCCACTATTTAAGTCACCACCCTTCGCTACCAAAAGGGGTGCTAAAATTTTCTTAACCAAACTTAACAAAATCTCACCGGTGAGCTCCTCCAGAGACCTCCCCATGACCATCCCACCATTTTCCTCTCGTTCCCACTAAGCTCACACTCCCCGCAGCTTAACTGCCGAAACCAGACACTTTCCATCACACCTCCACACAAGACCAAATCTCATTTAATCGCACCACACCTTCACTTGAAAGAAAAGATCCCCCATGAAAGCCCCATCACAAAAGGCCTCTACACCAGACTTCCATCAAAGCTTAAAATTGGGTCTAGTCATTTTCATACTTAGGCAATTCACCAGGGCAAGAGGCTTCATCCCTGAGCTCCTGGGATTCCAATGAAGGTGTACAACATCTCTCATTGAAGCTTCACTTCTCGGAGCTAAGGTATTGCCTCCTTCTTCTTCTCGAGCTTCTCTGGATTCTCTATGTAATTAGGGTTAATTTAAACTGTGCTTAGCCATATGGATATGTTCTCCATGCTTAGATGAGTCCATAAGATCAAACTCGAAGTGATTCGTTAAGTTCAGACGAGATATTACTAGTGTCGACGGCTCTTCGTGGTGAACTGCCGACGAGCAAAGCTCAAGCGGCGTCGGGATTGTCCGTATTAAACGAAGGGTCAGATGGTGCCGGACGGGAAATGAAGCAGAATCCACCCGAGCCGTGTGGCACCGACTGCATGTGGCACCCAATCCTCAAGGAGAGACGCGCAGTTTTCGACCCGTCGTAGGTTTGTGTGGCGCCGACGTGGTTAAGTAAAAAAATACATATTTTCTGAATTATTTAAATCACCAGAACTTTAAAAATCAATATATTGGCCTAGAAAAATTAGAAAAATAAAAGAAAAATACTTTGTTGTGCAGCAGAGGAGAATAATGTGAAAATTATTTGAAGTATTTTTGATGTATATTTTATTTTTAATGATTTAAATACTGATTTCAGTCTTTTAATTCTCCACCGACTCGCACATTTCACCATGGCTCGAGCTTGGGGTCTTGTTCATCTGGCTCAAGGACCTCCCCGATTTTTCCAAAGTAAGGGAGATCTCCTTGCGAGAAGATCTACATTTTTCATGTTATTGTGTCTCGTTTTGGTATAAAAATTATAATAATTAAAATAATAATAAGAAAAAATATAAAGTAAATTTTCGTAGGTCTCTATGATTGGGAAAATCGTAGGATAATTATCTCATGACCTAAATCACTAAGATGTGCACTAATCACCAACTTGACCTAAAACAAACTCTTAATTAATTAAGATAAAATAAAAATTAAAATAACCTAAAAACATTCTCCATTGTCCTTCGTGACGAGGAACTCCTCTAAAAATTTTAAAGTAATTTGGAATTAATTTAATAGGTTAAAAGATTTTCTTAAGTCTAATGAAATTTTTGGAAATTAAATGAATTTTAATATTTAAAATACCACTAAAAAATTTATAAAATTTATTTTGCGAGTTCTATGTGATTAGAGGAATTATCTAAAAAAAATTGGAATTTTTATAAAATTTTCATTTTAAATCATATTTTAATATTTAAATAATTAAAAATTATTAAAAATCACAAAAATATTAAAAATCATTAAATTGTTACTTTTAGTCTCCTAATCACTTGGAAACCATCCCCCATACTTTTCCTAAGTCTCTAAGTTAAAATATCAATTTTTAAAGGCTTAAATGAATTTTTAAAAGGCTAAAAATGAATTTCCTTAATTTTCGTAATAAAATAATTCTAAAATTAAAATTAAAATAAAAAATATGAAATCGTTTCTCCGGGTTCCTTGACCTCGCAGAGATTTTAAAAATATAAAATTCAATTTTCAACTTTTTAAAATGCTTTTACAATTAATTAAAAACTCCATAAATTAAAATAATTCTTAATAATTAAAATAAAATTCAAAAGTCATGAAATTCGTCCAAGTGGTCCTCTCAAGCCTATGTTTGCCTCCAGTAAAAATTTCAAAGTAAAAAAATTTGTTTTGATCAAGTTATGGAATTTTCACTAAAAACCTCTATTTTTTCATTAAAATAAATATATAAATTAAATTAAAATTTGAAAAATCACATTTTCTCTTATGATGTTTTACAATTAACTCATTGCGAGGTAATACAAAAATTCTAAAGTCATTTGAATTGAATATAAGGGATTATGAAATGATAAGGCCCCAAAGGCAAAGTTGTAATTTTAAGGGTTTTTAGCCTTAATTAATATTTAGGCTTAGTCAAAGGGTAAAATGGGCATTAAATGATCCTAAATGATATGTTTGCATGTTTGAAACATTAAATGAATAAATGGTAGAAGCCAACTTTGATTTTGTCATATCAAGACTAAATATTTGGATTTTCCTAATTAATTCTAATTTGGGAGATAATCGAACAAAATGATCCTTAGGGTTAGGTTAATAATCCACTAACTTACAACCCTATTAAAAGATGGCCCAATATCTTGATAAAAATCAATTAAACTCATTTAAATTTTTCTAAAAGAGTTACAAATGTATCCATCAAAAATTTTAAAAGGCTTAGTAAAGAGCTAGGCTTAATCAATCTTGCTAAAAGAGGATTTAGAAAAGCAAACACAAGCCAAATTCTAAATAACTAAAAACACTACAAGCCCAGTTTATGAAACTAATCGCTAATTTTCCCAAACAAATTAACTTTGCCTGAAGGGATTTTCACTCCCAAATCTCTAAATGAAATAGCAAATGATAATTCCCCTACTCTTAGAAAAGATTAAAACACCAACTCACTGAGCATAAGGGTGTGAAAGGGATAAATCATTTAAAAACTATAATAAATCCAAATGGACCCCAAGGAAGTTCAAAAGTACTGTGAAATATCCAGGTTCCTCCTGGACCGTTTCACAAGTCTTCTGGACACGTTGTAGGTTATTATATTTATTAAATAAAAATATCTCATAAATGAATAAGAGTTCATTGGGTTATGACCTAGGACTTGGTAGGCTCCGTGACAAACATATCCATAGGGTTTTACTGCAAATATAAAATTTTTATTACAAGGATAATAAAGTTTCTAGTGAGGAACTGGCAACATTCCGCTGACACCTTTTATAAGTTTGCGCGCTTTCTTCGTTTTTCTTTACCGCACTTTACTTTTCTTGCCATTTGCATGATAAAAAACAAGGTCACCCTACATGAAAACTGAAACTTTTAGGATAGCCACAAAACCAAGACCAAAATCAAAACTAAAAGTCAAAATAAGATAAAAAACTACAATTGTAACTAAATTAAGACGTCTCATTAGATGCTCAAGAATTCCTTTTATGAGGCAATCAACATGTTGCTAACAGGAGTTTCCCACGGTCTAAAATGAAAGTATGAACTCATTAAGTTTTGTGCTTAGTAAATTCATTCGGTCTAAGTGAATCTCGATGAAAAATGGCTTGCCGCATGATGGATCCGCGGATCCAACTGTGTCATGCAGAATCAACTTTAATATTCTTCTAATAAAATATTAAGACACCTCCATTAAAATATTTCTAAAAGATGACACTTCTTTATTCTCCTCAATTGACACTTCTTTAAACTAAAACTGCTAAGACGAGGAGCTTAGAGCATGCATACAGGGCAAAGACGGCCATCTTCGACAAAGAATGTTTTTCTACACGTTAAAGCCTTTCCTTAGTTTAAACAACAAGTCATAGTACTTCGAGGTAGCTTGCCCAGTGCGGCATAAATCCTCACCTTTCCTTTAGGACTTTGCACAACCTTGGTGTGCAATATAAGCCCTACTTCGCTTTAGGATTCTGAGGTTGTCATATGGTATGACATAATCCCTCCTATCTTCCAGGCCATTCACATGATCAGTATCAGGTGAATGTAAGTCCTGAAAATAAAAATTGGCAGGATTGAAATCAAATAACTTCATTTCCTAAATCAAAAACAAACTATAGGATAGTTTAGGAAGACATCGGGCTTCTCAATCTGTGTTTCCTTACTTCCCTCATTTGGATTATGATAAAATGAAATATTATAAAAATTTGACTCATTCACCTATTGACTTTCCGGCTATTACATTTTCTTTGAAAAAATTACCTTTGCAAATAGCTTTTTAATATAAATTTTTCTATCTATATCAAGAGTTTTCAGTGTAACTTCGGTTATCTAGATGTAATCAACTACAAGCTGCTTGCACTTATAGGAAAACTTAAAGACCTCATATTAATATAAATCCTATCTAATTCTTCAGTATTGTAGATAGGGGTAATTGCTCAATAAAATGGTTCGTATCAAATAAACATGTCATAAATTCTTTAGTTGATTGATGTTTTTCACCTCAAGCTCAGATGTATTCTTCGTATAACATATTCTATGAAATGCTCGATTATTTAGACTATTATTTATATGAGATCGGGCTTGACTTCTATATTCTAATAAAAAAATATTAATTTCAAAATCCATATATGTATATATATTAAATTAAATCAAATTTCTATTTTATAAAAATTAAAAACCTTTTTTCAAACAAAACACCCAAGAAACATATTTTTCAATGAAACCAAAATTTAAAATGACCGACATTTTTCTCATGACTACGTATTGGGCTTTCTCTTCATTAAGACGTAAATATATTCACATATCGCAATGTGTTCATATCTCTCATGAGCCAGAATAACATTCTTCCATTGACATACTTCACCCATTTCTTTCTTGGGAAAGTGTGATAAACTCCTCTGAATTTTAGGACCGTTTGTTTAGCCACTCCTAAACAGAAGGGTTCCAGAGTCCTCAGGTTTTCCTTTCAATCTTCGTTGCATTTGACTCCCATTGTGTGTGTGTGTCAAACAGCAAATCTCGCTAGTGAAATCTGCATTGTGACGGGGACCTCCGATGGGGTCCCATACTTCACCTCTTTTCTGTGCCTTTCGGGTTCAATCCTATCTTCGGCAGATTGACCCACTCTTCTTTAAACCTTAAAACTCCTTTTAACTAACATGTGAAAACCTAAGTATAAAATAAAAAGATAATAAAATGAAATGAATTTATTCCCAGTTTACAGAACAACCTTTTTCGTAGTGTTTGCACTATGATGACAAGGTTTATGACCCTTACTAACTTTCAGAATATTTCACTTGATAAGTAAAGATGTCAAGCCCTGCTAATCGACTTTCCCCGCAACTTGCCTTCCTCCCGTAAAGCCCGTCTTGTAAAGCACTCAATGATTCAATTCGTCTGCTTCGTTGAGTTTAAAGTTGTACTGAAAAGCCCGTGGTCATGAAAGTTGCCACTCCAAATTCAAGAACCGACCGCCGAGTTCGATCCGAACTTACGAAGATTTACCTTCTCGCTAAGAAGGAAATAACCGCCCCCGTTAAGTCAGTCATCTCAGTGCCGAGGGGAGTTGTTACCCTCACCGCCGCAGCTTCGCCCGCATCGCACCTACTTTCCATCCAGCCAAAGGGAAAGAGATTCTACATGAAGATGATCTGAGGATACTTTGCTCGCCGCCGTCTTCGAAATCGGCTCAAGTTCTGCACTCGTCTATCCAAATCTGAAAGTAGAAACAACAACCGCACTCCACTATCGCTAGAACACATGTTACAACCGCTGCAATTAATGAGATTCCTTGACAGGAGGAACTCGGTTTACCAACCAATGCTACGATCGCTATGTCATCTCCTCGACGGATACATAAAATACGACCAACGCATTTCTCGAGGTCAACTTGTACTCGAAATTATACATATCACGATGAAAGAAGGGAGGTCGCTTCGCCCAACGAAGAAGAACCACCAAGAAGTGATCCGAATCCGAATCCGCTTTAAAAAAAAAATATTAAATAGATGGTCGAACAAGTTCGGGAAGCTCTCTGTCACCCAAAAAGGTGCATCAATTTCAAAGGGTAGACCCTACTCGGAGGAGTACGATGTCGTTCCTTACCCTAAAGGCTTCGTGCCCCCGACATTTAAGACGTTTAATGGAACATGAAATCCTCGTTAGCATATAGCATATTTTAGAGCTAGTTGTTGCAACACAGGAGGATGTGAAGCTCGTCATATAATGGCCACAAGAATTTCGTCAGACAATGCGCCTTCGATCGTGCGTCGAGCTTCCCAATGTATCAATAAAAATTTTGTAGGAATGGAAAAACATGTTCGTGAAAAGATTCGGCTGTGCCTCGACATCATGTTACTACAGAGATCTTGTGGTGGAGCAAAGCAGGAGCCAAACGAGACTTCGTCGAGTACATTCGCCGAGAAACTTAAGCATGAAATGCAAGCCTCGGGGCCTACAAGAATAAGATGTGATCTAGATAATATCAAAGTATCCATGGTCTCGGTAGCCTTCATGCTTAAGAGTCTCACCATCAAGTCTTCGAGAAGCTACTCAAGAGCCAATGTACTACAAGAAGAAGTCAAGCACATGGAACCTATGTAAAGACAAAAAAGACAAAACATGCTAAAGCATACGAGAAGAGGTCTGCGAAGGCAATGGTCGACAAAGGAAAGGCCTAATGAGAATTCAAACTTACGCAAGAAGATAATGGCCAAGCCAAGATATGTCTTTCTATGCTTAATCTTGTTTACATTTCTCACATGTTTTTGAATGAAATTACACTTTGAAGAAAGGTTGTTTCTATATTTATCTTATAGGTGAAGATGTTAGGAATGCAACGCAACTAAAACGGGGCGAAACGGAGTTAAAACGAAGCCAAACAGAGCAAAACAGTGAAGTTGCGCACAGGATGGCATCTAGGCGCCAGACATAGCTAGAAACGTTTTGGGGACTATTATGGACGGTTTAGGTGGTTCCAAAGCATTCTAGAAGCCTCTGGATGAATCCTACATGTCATCAAGTAATACAATGAATCTAGACACATTGGAGTAGTTTTTAAATGAAGAAGTGCGTCTCTTAAGTGAAGGGGTGCAACCCTTCACACTAATGGATTGGCGCCTAGGCTCCAGAACTGGCGCCTAAGCACCACAGTTAATTTCTAGAATATTCATTGAATGTGGATGAATTTTGAAGAGATGCTTGAAGCAACCCTTGGTCATTTTCGAAGCTCTATAAATAGGGATTAATTCTAAAGTCTCAGAGAGTCCTTTTGGAGTCCTTTTAGAGTTGGGTTAGAGTCATGATGTACATTTCTACATTTTCTGGAGAGATTGGTGAGGGATTTTAGGAGTTTTATGTAAGGAATGTACGAGCGGCGCATGAATCGGCGGGAGACTTTGGTGGAGTGATTTTCTTCTTTCTTTCAGAGGAAAAAAGCTAAATATTGTGTTCATTTTCTTGTAATTGTTGTAAACACTTTATGGTGGATTTTCTTTGATTTAAACAAAGTTTTATATTGTGTTCTATCCATGCTTCATAAGTAAGTTTCTTTACTATTTTCTTTTAATATGAAGTAGTGGCATGTGTAGGAAAATTATTTTTATGATAGAATTATTTTTCATTTTAATTTGATGAGTAACAATTCCTCCACTTCATTGACATAACTTAAGTGGCAATATGTTATGTTAAAATCTGTTGTAAGTGAAAGTAAAACTCAAAAGAGCGGTGATCTCGCAACTTGAGTGCACTCACATTGTCTGGTTAACTAGTAAAATAATTAGGCAACAATGCAACTTTTAAGAAATATAATTTAATAATTTGTTTATATTAGATGCTTATAGGTGACAGATAGTTGCATAAACTAATAGAATAATAAAGACATATGTGTTGACCTCATTTTTGGTGAGGTCTGTTTATTCCTCTTAGTGCTTAGGATCTAGCCATAGGACTTCTCCTTTGACTATCCTAGAAGACTAGAGTTGGGACCCACAATTTAGGAATTCTCAACCACTTCTCAACTCCTCTTCGGACCCACTTGGATGGTTGCAAACCTCTAAACCACCTTGGAAGGTTAAAACCACCATATGGAAAACCAATAGTGAGTTCCTATAGGAATTTTTGGACTTAGGGAAGCCTTGGGTGACTTTAGCTTCTCTTGCACACACACACATCCCTAAGCCACTTGACCCAAACCTTAAACCCCTTCCTTTTACCCTTTAAGAAACTCACATGATTGAACCAAAGCCACTAGTATTTGATTAAGATGGCTAGGGTCAATATGTGAATGATCATAAAGTGGTTACCATTTGGCTAGACATGGTCCCAAAGTGGTTAAACTTGGCTAAGTCCATGGCTCATGCTCCTAAACCTACCTAAAATTACCTAAATTTCCCCTATAACTACCAAATCATCCAAGAATCATCCAAAATTCCAAAAAAAAACCCAAAATTTTTAAAAATCATTTCAAAACAATTCCCACCTCTTAAATTCACCAAAATACCCCAATACACTCCAAATAACCTCCATATACCCTAAATACCCACTTGGCCCAAAATTCCATAAATTCCATAAATTCCAAAAATTCCCAAAAAATTTCAAAATCTTTCAAATATTCCCAATTTCATTTTCTTCAACTATCACATACCCTAATTTTTTAAATTTAGCCCAATTTTATCAAAAGCCCCAATTTAGCCCATTTTAACCCAAAAGAGCCCAAATTAAACCCAATCTTGACCCAATTGACCCCAATTTTGCCCAATTTCAATTCTAAACTTCCATTCAACATCCCCAATACCAATGTAAATCAAATCCAAGCCCAATTTGGTCCATATTTGAATTCAATTTCAACGTTAATCCAAAACCCCCAATTTTACCTAAATGAGCCAAAATCCTTTAATTGACCCAAAGCCACTCAGGTTTCCCCAAACTAAATTCTAAACTCTTCCTAACACCTTCACAAAAAAAATGCAACATTAATTTTCCCCCAATTCAAACTCAAACCTCACCCAAGTCCTATTCAAACCAAAATGCCAATTTTTTCCCTAAATTACCCTTGAACCCAAGTGTGCCCAAATTCAATCCAATTTAACTCAAATGTTCCCAAAAATTGTTCTAAAACTTTATAACACGTTCTTATACCAAATAAAACATTCATTTGGCCAAAATTTTGATTGAAATCCCATGCAAATTCACTTGAAACCAAGATCCCAAAATTTACCCTAAAATTGCCACATGCCTAAAATCCCCAAATTGAATCCCCTAAACCCAAAATCTCCACCCAATTTCTATCCAAAATCTTTCATGACAATAACCTACATCCATTTGAACCATTAATTGAGCTCTAACTAAGTTCTAGCCAAACCTAAATCCAACTTAACCCATGGTGACCCAAATTGAACCAAACCACCAAAATCCATCAAGCCCACTTCCTAAATAAACCCCAATTCACTCCAAACCTTTTCAATAAACTTTGTGACAATCATTTAAGCCATTTTTATCAATCAATTTGGTCTAAATCAATTCCAAACTCAACCTAGCCCAATTCAAACCCAAACCAACCCATGTGAACATATGATCCAAATTAAACCAAACCAAACCAAATTGGACCAAACCAACTCCATGGCAGCCAAACCTAGACCTCCTAGGGTGGGTTTGACCTGACCCAACCCAAGCCCCATGAGCCATTGACCAATGGTCCACCACCTTGGACTAATGGGTTTAGCCACTTGGCTAAGGCTAAGTCCCATCCTTAAACTCCCCCTTAAGCAACCTCCCTGCCCAGATTTAATGCACTGAACTCCTCCTCTTCTCCTCAGCCTGCCAGTCGCCTGCCCGTCCTTGCCAACCACCGGAATAGGCACACCCGAGCACCCCCCATGGGCTAAAAACTCAAAATTGAGTCTTGGCAGTGAGCAATCCCCTCACCAGCCACCTGACCTGCTCAGCCCTCACCCTAAGCGGCCCAGGGCACTCATTGCCTGGCCCTGAGCTTCCCTCTCTAGCCATGGCTATAAAAAGCCCCCCTCACGGCCAAGTTTTAGGTGCTAAAAATTTCTTCATGAATCCCTCCCAAATTGCTCCTAGATCAAGCCCTAGCCAAGAGAACTTGGTCCCCACTGTCCTCCTGCCCTGAATCCCACCAGCTGAGCCCAATTTCTCAGCTGAAATTCAGGCCATAAACATGAAATCTCTAAAACTCCACCAAACTCAAATTAATTGCACCCACACCATCCCCACATCAAGAGAAAAGTTCCCCAGTGAAAGTCCCCTCACCAGGCCACCCATCTATTATATCGGCCAGAGCTCCAAATCGGACTTGGACGAACTTGGGTCTAGGTAATTCACCACGACTAGAGGCTCAATCCGTAGGCTTTTGAAACTCCAACGAACATGCCGAGCATCTCTGATCGAGGTCTCACCTCTCAGAGCAAAGGTATTGAATCTTTCTTCCTCCCGAGCTTCCAGCAATTCTCCATTTCATTCTATTCAATTTCAATGCATGTTAGCCGTATAGATATGTTTGTTGACCCAAGGAAAAAAGGTTAAGATTTTCATGCCTATTTTATATTGATTTTGATGATATTGTACTTTAAAGAAGGGTATTTTTGGTATTTTTCTGCAGATATGAAGATTTAAGGACAAAGGAGCGAAAATATGCAAAAAGGAACGAATTTGGAGCAAAAAGGACCAAATTATGCAAATTTGAACTATCGCGCCGACGATGAGGTTGATGGCGCCGACGGCTTGATTTTCCTCAGAGTTCAGAATAAATTGCAAGGGACGCCGCCAACGGCGGAGGTCGAGGCCGCCGACGGCGGGGCCTGTTTGAAGTACTGTTTCTATAAGGCCACCGACGGCACAGCTCGAGGCCGCCGACAGCGAGATCGATGGTTCTTTCCAGAAATACGTTGAATGTGGATGATTTTTGAAGGGGTGCCTGCAAAACCCTTAGAGACTCTTCTACAAGTTTAAAAAGAACCATTTTAGGCCAAAAACGTGGCCTCCTACGTGTTTACTTGAGAGTCCAAAGTTAACAAAAAGTGTCCAAAAGAGTCCACTAGTGTTATAAGTGTGTCTATTAGTGAGAAGATAGTTATTTTGGTGTTGTTATTTAGTGAGTAGTGAGTTCAAATATAGATTTTGTGAGGAATTCTTCGAAGGATTGTAAGAGTGGCAGGGAAGTGAGAGATCTCTTCTACATTGCCATTTTGAAGTAGAGTTCCGCGTATTGTAAAGAAAGGAAGAGATTCAGAGGAACTTCAAGAAGTTTGCTTGGGGAGGAATTTAAGATAAGTTGTGTTTATTTACTATGGTTTGTAGAACTTTACCTTATTATATGAAATCCAAGTTTTATTGCATCCTCTTCATGAATTCTGAGCAGTTGTTCTGTCTTTCTCCTTGTTTTGATGTTTTTGTGAAATGAATAAATGAATTAGTGTATCAAAACTATTATAAAGAAGTTGTGATGATACTATACCTAAACTTACTTTACTATACGAATTAGCCATTTGTATTGTTAAAATCTATGAAGAATTCTTAAGATCTGACCGTGGGCTAAGGATTCTTAAGTAATATGTATCACATTTCTCTTTGAAAGGTAGACGGGTAAATCCTTGAAAGGAGAAGTGCAAATAAATAAGAAAATAATATTAATCGGGCGTAGAATTGGAGATTTTAGAGTGACAGACTAAAATCCTCAATTTGGTCCTATCGTTTGGGTGTTGAAGTGTAGATTTTTAGCCCTCAGGCGAGGGGAACGTGGGAGCTCCGAAGTGAGAGCCGGTATCCTCCCAGCCTAGCCGCAGATTCAGTAACCAAGCATAGGATTAGTCAATGTTTTTTATGCCTGGACCAAAGGGTAAAGAATAGGTATGCTCTTATTTGGCACAACACATATAAAACTAATTCTAATTATTGCTTCACTTAAATATCTTAACAAAGGAGAAAGATTCTTGCTATTATATATTTGAACTTAACGTTAGTAGTATTAGTAAATTGTTAGTAAAACTAGTTTAGATATAAATTTCATATTATTATCGATTGCGTATTAGTGACAGATAGGTAATTTCGATTTAGTTGTGATTCTGAATTAGTTTATATAATCCTAGTCCGTAGGTTTTAATATATTTTCCTATGGGAACGATATCCAGGACTCCACTAGAGCACTGTATTACTTGACCGATACGTATACTTGCGTTTAAAGGTAACTCTACGATTAAAAGATTATAATATTTAATTGTTACTAAAATTAAAATTACGCTCCAAGTCAAGTTTTTGGCACTGTTGCTGAGGATTTATATCTTCTAGTAGTGGTGTCGAATTCTTATATTTTTAAGTATATTTAAAATCGCGGATCAAGTTTTTGGCACTGTTGCCGGGGAAATATTTTATTTGTTATAGGAATATAGGAATATTTTATAACATAATTAGAGTAACGAACAATTTAGGACTGTTAGAAAACCTTTTTAATAGAATTGCAACTTATTTAGTTAACAGTTTTGCTGTGTACTGATTTCGATTGTATGCATAAATTTGGTTCTGAAAATCTTATACACTACGATTCGGAATTAGAATGCACCGTTAAGAGAATTAGAAAACTAAGAAAAGAATCTATAAATTTTGAAACAATGGAAGTTAACGTAAGTAACCAAAGAATAGAAAATGAACATCAATCTAGACCATTAAGAGATTACGCTAACCCTACATCAGATGAAATTCACTTAACTATCCAAAATCCTGATGTAGCCGCTAATTCATTAGAGCTTAAACCTATAATTATTTAAATGGTACAAAACAATCAATTTGGTGGAACTTCAAATGAAGATCCTTATTTACATCTTGCAAGTTTCTTAGAACTTTGTGCTACTTTTAAGTACGACAGAGTGTCTGATGATGCTGTCAAACTTAGACTCTTTCCTTTTTCGCTAAGGGATAAGGCTAAGCCTTGGTTAAATTCGTTAGCACCTGGATCTATTAGAACTTGGGGAGAACTTTCACAAAAATTCTCATCAAAATATTTTCCACCGTCTAAGACTGCTAAGCTTAGAAACGATGTTACATCTTTCAGTTAGTATGAGGGAGAATCGATATATGAATCTTAGAAAATATTTAAATAACTTCTTAGGAAATGTTCACATCATGCTTTACCAGATTGGTTAATTATTCAAACATTTTATAATGGATTAGTAGGATCTCTTAGATCTATAATTGATGCTGCTGCTGGTGGATCACTAATGTTTAAACCTTTTGAAGAAGCCTATGCGTTAATAGAAGAAATGGCTACCAATAATTTTCAATGACCTATTGAAAGGGTAAATCCTAAGAGAGTAGCCAGTATTCATGATTCTGATGCTTTAACTATGACAGTTTCTCAAATTACTGCTCTTTCAAAGAAAATAAATCAATACGGAATGAATCGTTCTCAAACACCTCCAGTGTTAGAAGAAAATTCATTAGAAGAAATTATAGATGCTCAATATTTATATGAAACTATAAATGTAATAAATAATAAACAAAATAATCCTTATTCAAACTATTATAATCCATGTTGAAAGAATCATCCAAATTTTAATTGGAATAAATAAAATAATAATGTTAATTCTCAGTGGGGGAACAATTCAGTAAACTCATTAGGAAATATAAATAATAAAGGTAATTCCAATTATAGACATTCTAATCCACCAGGTTTTTATAATAATTCACAATTCAAGGAGAAGAAGTTGTCTATGGAAGAATTAGTTTTGAATATGGGTAATCAATTAAAAAATCAAGGAAATGCTATAAAAAACATAGAAAACCAATTAGGGCAAATTGCTTCTGCATTAAGCAATAGACCTGTTGGAACTTTACCTAGCAATGTTAAAGTAAATCCTAAAGATCAAGGAAAAGAACAAATCAAAGCTATTCAATTAAGATGTGGAAAAGAGTTGAAAAAAAGAGTTCAAAAAGAAACTGTAGTTGAAAAATAAAAAGAAGAAACTGAAGGAGAAAAGAAAGTTTATATCCTGATTTTCCTCTGAAACCTATGAAAACTGTTGAAAAACCACCTCCACCATTTCCTCAAAGATTAAAGCAACAAGATGAAGGAAAAAGATTTGCTAAATTCTTAGACATTTTGAAAAAATTATCAATAAATATTCCTTTTGTTGAAGCTATAGAACAAATGCCTGATTATGTTAAATTTATGAAGGATATACTCAACAAAAGAGAAAGTTACTAGATCATGAGGCTGTTGCACTCAGTGAAGAGTGTAGTGCTATAATTCAGAGAAAACTTCCTGAAAAACTTAAAGATCCTGATAGTTTCACTATCCCATGTGCTATTGGTGAAAAATTTTATGGACGACCATTATGTGATTTGGAAGCTAGCATAAATTTGATGCCTCTATCAACTTTTGAAAGGTTAGAAATTGAAGAGATTGCACCAACTTCTGTAACTCTACAGTTAGCTGATCGATCTATTACACATCCTAAGGGAGTTGTAGAAGATGTTTTGGTCAAGGTTGATAAGTTTATTTTTCTTGTAGACTTTATCATTCTAGATATGGAAGAAGAAAAAGAATTTCCAATCATTTTAAGAAGACAATTCCTAACTACAGGAAGAGCCATGATAGACGTTCAAAAAAGACAATTGACTATGAGAGTAAATGATCAAGAAGTAACATTTAAAATCTCAAAGTCAATGAAATATCCATCAATAGAAAAAGGTGATGAATGTTTTAGAATGGATATATGTGATTATCTAAGAAAAGAATATTTCAAAGAAAATTATGAAGAAAAAGAAGATATCGAAAAAGATAATTATGATGAAATTGATAGCAAAGAAGCTGATTATATTCAGGAAAAATTTGAAACGCTCAATTCAACAACACCAGAAAATGAAATATTAATTCCATCATTTGTAAAACCCTCTGAACTTGAATTAAAGAATCTTCTAATTCATTTGAAGTATGTATTTTTAGGAGAGTTTTCAACATACCGATAATTGTATCCTCAGACTTAAATGAAATTCAAGAACAAAAATTAATATATACATTTAAAAAATACAAAAGAGCTTTTGGTTGGACTTTAGCTGGTATTAAATGAATTAGTCCTTCAATTAGTATGCACATAATTTTATTCAATGAAGAACATAAATCGAGAATTGACCCTCAAAGGAGAATAAACCCTATTATGAAAGAAGTAGTTAAAAAAGAGATTTTAAAATGGTTAGATGCTGGAATTATATATCCTATTTCGGATAGTACTTGGGTAAGTCCAATTCATTGTGTTCCCAAGAAAGGAGGAGTAACTGTTGAAGAAAATGAAAATAATGAATTAATACCTATCAAACAAGTTTCTGGTTGGCGAATTTGTATTGATTATAGAAAATTAAATGCTGCCACCCGAAAAGATCACTTTCCTCTTCCTTTCCTAGACCAAATGTTGGATAGACTTGCTGGACATAAGTACTGTTATTTTCTGGATGGATATATTGGTTACAATCAAATACCTATTACTCTTGAGAATCAAGAGAAAATAATTTTTACTAGTCCTTATGGAACTTTTGCTTTTAGAAGAATGCCTTTCGGACTATGTAATGTACTTGCAACATTCCAGAGATGTACGATGTCTATTTTTAGTAAATTAATGGACAATGGAATAAAAGTATTTATGGATGATTTCTCTGTGTTTGGAACATCATTTGACGCATGCTTAAATCATCTTGAAAAAGTTTTGGAGCTATGCGAAAAAACTAAGTTAGTTCTAACTTGGGAGAAATGTCAATTTATGGTTGCATGAGGAATTGTGTTAGTGCATAAAATTTCAGAAAATGGCATGGAAGTAGACCTTACAAAAATTCAAGTAATAACTAAATTACAACCTCCTACTACAGTGAGAGGGGCAAGAAGTTTTCTTGGACATGCTGGTTTCTACAGGCGCTATATTAAAGATTTTTCAAAAATTATAAAACCTCTATGCCAACTTTTAGAAAAAGATAAGAAATTTGAATTTACTGAAGATTGCTCTGTTGACCTCATTTTTGATGAGGTCTTCTCTTCTCTCTTTAGTACTTAGGATCTAGCCTTAGGCTTTTCCTTTGACTTATCTTAGAGACTGTAGATGGAACTCGTACCTTTAGAAGCTCAACCACTTCTTAACTCCCCGCAAACCCCACAAGCTTGATTGTAAACCCCTAATCACCTAGAGGGTTGAGATCAAATGTGGAGGTTTAAAGGATGAGTTCCCATGGGACTCCTTGGCCTTAGGATCACCCCGAGGTGGCTCCAGTACGGTGAGGGCTGACTCGCACATACATTACACTTTCACACACATTCCAAATCCTAAAACTATTCATGCCTAGCTTGACTTCCTGACTCATGTTGATAATTCATATAGATGGTTCTTAACCCCTAAGTCCACGGCTAAGAGGGTTAGGAACAACATAGTGAATCGCCTCGAATGAGTCCTCATGGCTCCTATAGGCTTAATATGGCTTCATGGCTCAACCAAAGTGATTCCACTTTACTTAAATTTGATCAATCATCATTTTTCCAAAATTTCAATTTTTGACCCCCGGGGCCTCGGACCCACCAAACCTACTAAAAGCCCTTGAAATTACTCAAAACCACCAAAATTTTCAAATAACCCAAAACTTTTTCAAAATTAACCTTGAACATTTCCCCACCAATCAAATTGATCATTTACAGCCAAAAATACCAAAATTCCCAAAAACACCCCCAATACCCTCCAAATTACCAAAATACCCCTCTTGACCCAAAAATCCAAAAATTCCAAAAATTCCCAGAAAATTCCAAGAAATCCCAAATATTCCCAATTTCATTTTGTTCAGCTATACCATGGGCCAATTTTGTCAATTTACCCTACTTTTACCAAAACCCCCCAATTTAGCTCATTTTAAACCCAAATGAACCCAATGTCAAACCAAATCACCCCAATTGATCTCAATTTTGGTCCAATTCAATTCTAAACTTCAATTCAATATCCCCAATATCAATCTAGACCAAATCCAAACCCAATTTAATTGGCATTTGAATCCAATTTCTTTTTTAAGCTTAAAGCCTAATTTTGACCCATGACCCAAACTTAGCCCAAACCAACCCAATTCAATCCCAATTTGATCCAAATCTTTTCTAAAACTTTCCTAACATCCCCACAAACAAAACACTAACATAATTTGCCCAAAATTTGGACCCAAACCCTACTCAAATTCAACCCAAACCTAAAATCCCTTGAATGGGCCTACACCCAAATCTAACCCAAATAGGCCCAAATCCCAAAATCAAAACCCAACCAAAGATGAAACCTCTTTGAAACACTCCCATAAACATTTCTCAACATTAATTTTACATCAAATCCAACATTAGCCCAACCTTAGCCCAAGTTAGTCCATTTTGATCTATTTTGACCATATCACTAAAGAGACCCAATTTAGACCCAATTTAGACCCAATTCAATTCCAAACCACCTCAAGCTTGATCCAAATCACTCATGACACATCCCTAGACTAAATCCAACATTTCTTTAGCCCAATCCTTTACAAAATTTACACTTACCAATTTATTTTTAAACTTAAAAGCCCCATCCCCTTAAGCCATTTTTAAAGCCCACCTTTACCAAATTTTAAAAGCCCAAACTTCATGCTAAAGCCCACATGACACTCTATTCATCATTTCATTAATTAAAATCATCCCTAAATTCTAAATCAACAATCAAACTTTTCTAAATTAAGCCATATGACAAACCATCCAAATTTCACACGAAAATACCAAAATTCTATAAACCCTTTTCCATGAAAGTTGACTTGACTTTTCCCAAGCCATATAAGAGCCATGAAGCCATCCTTAAGCCCCATGTGGAGCCATGAAAGCTTTGACATGTGACCATACCACATTGGGCAAATGGCGGAAGCCCTTTCTAGATTCCCTTAAGGTCATTAGCCTTAATCATGATTACCCTTAACCCAAAATTAATCCAAATATGTTTGGATGTGGACTTCACCACACATGTGAGCCTGACCCACCTGACCTCCTCAGCCCAAAATCAGGCCATGGGATGGTGAACCAAGCACAAGTACATGAGTTGACTCAAACCAAGCCAAAATCACCCCTTTCCCATTCCATTTTAATTCACCACCTTTACACATGGCCAACTCCAATTGAATTCACCATTGCCAAGCCCTGCCCTCACTGGTCAAGATGGTGACCGACCTGGCCGGCCGACCACCACGGCCGCCGGAAAACCCCATGGCCTAGACCTTGGGAGGAGCCCGACATTGAAATTCCATCTTCGTTGAGCCGCCCCATGCCCAGATGGTTGCCATGGCTGTTCTTCCCTCGACCTAAGCAGCTGATCTAAACCATTAAACCCCCCTAGGAGGCCCTCCGGCCACTCCTATTTAAACACCACCTCCTCTCGGCCAAGAGAGGCATTGAAACAAACCATACGTAAACTGCGCCAAAATCATTCCGGACTCTCCCCCACACCCGGAGAACTTGATCCCCACTGAAATCCCCCTGCGATTTCCTCTCGCGAGCTCGATTTCGGAGTTGAAATTCAAGCCCAAAACCAGGACACTGCACCACAGTGAGTCAATCCTCAAATTGATTGACTCTACACCTTCACCAGACCAAGAGGAGAAGTTTCCCAGCAAAAGCCCCCTCACCAGGCCAGCCATTGTTTCCAGCCTCCAAAAGTTGTGATCGAGTCTAGTGGAAATTAAGTCTAGGCAATTCCCCAGGGCCAGGGACTTCATCTGGAGCTTACTTTGACTCAATCGAAGGTGACACAACTCTCAGATCGAAGCCACACTTCTCTGAGCAAAGGTATGAGCTCTCTCTTCTTCCCGAGCTTCCATGAATTCTCCATTTCTATTGCCTTAATTTCATGCCACATAAATCGTATGGATGTGTTCGTCTCTTCAAGAAGAATCCATAGAGCATAAGAACGTAGAAATCGGTTAAGTATCGAGGGAGATATTAAGCCTGGAAGATGGACGGTTCTCGGGCTAGGAGGCTTGGGGACGATGAACGGATGCCATCCATTTGATACACGCGCGGGTGGACGGTTCAGATTGAGCCGTATGAGGAGACGGGACGATACAACGGGCCGCGTAGCATCCAGTCAGATGGCGGCGCTGAACCAGAAGACGCCGCGTGGCCGTTCGGGGAGACTAAGGTTGACGCGGCGCCGCGTGGATAAGTAGATAAATAGGGAATTTTCTTATTTATTAAATACCAAGTACTTCAAAAATGCATAGCTTTGTGTAGAAAAATCCTAAAAATAAAATAAAAATACCCTCTTGCTCAGTGAACAGAGGAGAATAATGTGGAAAAGAAATCAAGTCATTTCATTAAGTATTTTATTTTTAATGATTTATTTACTCTCTATGGTATTTTAATTCTCCATTTGCATAGATAATTCACCATGGCATGAGACCATAGGGCTTTTGAAGCCTCTGATCTAGGAAACATTCCCTGAATTTTCCAAGGTCAGAGGCCATCCATATGAGAAGTTATTGATTTTTCAAGTTCATGTTACTGTTTTGAGTATTTTAATTCCAATAATTAGCATGTTGAGAAATAAATTCTAGGAAAATTTGGTGATGTTTCCTATGACCAGAGGAACCTAAAAAAATAGGTTTTGAGTTAATTCACTTAGAACAACCCTAATTGGCCTAAATACCCAAAATTGAACTTTAATTAATTAGGGTTAACTACACATTAAATTGACTTGAAAACAATTCTCCACTGATCTTTAGGATCAGAGAAACATCACATAAAAATTTGAAATCAATTGAAAATGTTTAACCCCACTAAATGGAGTAATTAAGTCACATAACCAAAGTTAAACTTTAAAAAGTCATAACTCACAAAATACTTTTCAAAAATTCACAAAAATAGTTTTGGAGCTTCTCTGATATTAGGGAAACTTATGAAAATTAAAATTTTAATTTTCTAAAAAAGTTGATTTTTATCATTATTTTAGTATTTTTAATAATTAAAAAATAATAAAAATCATAAAAATATTAAAAATCACTAAAATGTCATATTTTGAATTCTAATCATTTAGGAACAAACCAAATATTTTTCCTAAGTCTCTAGGGTAAGATATTGAATTTTAAAGGCTTAATGTAATCTTTAATATTAAAAAAATGTATTTTCCAACCTTTTCACTAAAATAATTCTAATAAATCAAAGAAAAATTAGAAAAATATAAAATTTATTTCTCTGGACTCCTTGAGATCAGAGAGATTTAAGAAAAATATAAAATCCATTTTTCAACTTTAATTTTATTTTAAAATTAATTAATACCCCAAAACTCAAAAATAATTCTAATAAATAAAATATAATTCTAAAAATCACCAAAATTGGTCCAAATGGTCCCCTAATCATTCGGAACATCTCATAATTTTCTCAAGGATAGAAATATTTCCTTGTTCATGTTATTGAATTTTCCTTGAAAACCCTTATTTTCTATTAAAAATAATTACATAAATAAATTAAATACAAAAAAATCACATTTTCTCCTCTAATATCTTAATTGACATGTGAGTGAGGTCACATAAAAATTTCAAGTCTATTTGAGCTTAATTTAGTGAGTTATAGAATTATTAAGCTTGGAGGGCAAAAGGGTAATTAAAAATTTCAACCCTTAATTAAAATTTTAGGATTAATCAAAAAGGGAAGGGTAAAATATTTGATTTTAAACTGATTTTGGATGATTGAAACTTAAATGATTGAGGGTAGAAACCTACTAATCATTTCAAATATAATTAAAGTAAAACTTTCATTAACTAATTAATTGAAACTTTGGAAGAATAATAGAAATTGGAATTATTAAAGTAGGGATATTATTAAGAGGATAATTATTCTTTAATTTAAAAATCCCTAAATAAATCACTTCAATAATACTTAATTCTTAATTAAAAAATTAAAAGAATAATTTCAATTAATAATTAAAATTAAAATTAAATTAAATTAAAATTAAAACTAAATTAAATTAAATTAAGATTAAAATTAAATTAAATTAAATTTAAATTAAATTAAATTAAAATTAAATTAAATAAAATTAAATTAAACTAAAATTAAATTAAAATTTAAATTAAATTAAATTAAAATTAAAATTAAATTAAATTTAAATTAAAATTAAATTAAAATAAAATTAAAACTAAATTAAATTAAATTAAGATTAAAAATAAATTGAAATTAAATTAAATTAAAATTTAAAATTAAATTAAATAAATTTATATTAAATTAAATTAAATTAAATTAAATTAAAATCAAATCAAATTAAATTAAAATTAAATTAAATTGAATTAAAATTAAATTGAATTAAATTAAATCAAAATGATTTAACAACAAACCTAAATTAAATCATTAAGAATTAAATCTAAAATAATTTGAACACTATTCCAAACTTAAAATTATTAATTAAAACCTCATAATTAACTCAAAATAATTTAAATCATTAACTCAAACTTTAAATTAAAAAAGATTAAAATTTTTCAACAAACCAACTTGCCCTGAAAGCTTCTATCGTTATAACTCCTAAATGAAGTATCAAGTGAAGTGTTACTTCACTTACAGGATATTCAAATGTCCTAGTTCACTGAGCAAGAAAACAAAACTTAAACTCCTGGATGATTAATTCACTTGTATAATTAAATTCTCTTGGACTTAAAACAATCCTAGAGGTATTGAAAAGATGTTTAAGACTCGTCTTAAGCACTTCCTCAATATGATAGGATGTTTATAAGAACAATTGAACTTAATTGTTCTTTGATGAAGAAAATCATCCTTAAACCAAAACACAAGAACCTAGACGTCATAGGGGATGACTAGCTATATGATTAGGACTTTGGTAGACAACCAAAATCCTTCCCTTAGCTTTACCTAGGTACTTGTTGAAATATTTAAATGCTTTAACATGTGTTTTAAGTGCAGCTTGGGATAACGGGAAGACCCTCCAGGTATGCTTTTATTTTATTGCAATTTACTTTATTGCAATTTACTTACATGCATTGTACTTTACTTTTCTTGTATGTTAAACAAGATCGTTGCATGAAAACCAAAACCTTTAGGATAGTCTCTGGACTGAAACCAAAATTAAACTAAAAGTCATTACAAGATAAAAAATCACTGCCACAACATTCCAAAATATAAAACAACTCAAAATTTAATCACAAACAGAACAACAAAACTACAACTTTAACTAAATTAAAACGTCTCGTTGAATGATCGGGAATACTTCGGATGATGTAACCCACGTGTTGCTAACGGGATTTCCCAAGGTCTAAATGAAAGTGTGGAACTCATTCAGTCGAGTTTAGCAAATTCATCTGGACTAAGTGAATTCGATGAAAATAACGGTGTCGGGATGACGGAACCGCGGGATCTTAATCGGTCTCGTTTAACCAACTTTAAGATTTGTTTTAATTAAGACATTAAAAAAACTTTGATTTTAAGATTTTTTCTAAACCAAAACACTTCTCTCATCTCCTGATTTATGACTTCTAAAACTAAACCTCTGCAACAACAAGGAGCTCGGAGCATGGTGGGCAGCACGGCCATCGTCATCAGCAAAACTCGGATCTACTTCAGCTAAACATTCCTAGAATTAAACAAACAAACCGTAGGATTTTGAGGTAGTTTGCCTAGTGCAACATAAATCCTCAACCCTTTTGTTAGGCATTTGCATAATCATGTTATGTAAATTAAGCCCTAACCGGTCTTAGGACTCCGAGGTAGTCGTTTGGTACGACATAAACCCTTACATCTTCGAGGCTATTTGTATGATTATGTCATACTAATATAAGTCCTAATTAATTAAAATTGGCAGGATTGAAATATTAAATAAACTCCCAAATTGAAGCCAAACAATAGGATAGTTTGAGAAGTTGTCAAGATTCTTCTTGGATTATCAGCTTCTCCTACTTCTCTTTCTTTGGACCCCTAAAATAAATTGTTCCAAACTTGATCCATTCCCTTTTGAAATTCCAAAATCCAATCCTTTGAAAACTGTAAACTTTGAAATTCTTGAGAGAAAAACCACTGATCATTATCGAGAGTTTTCTTAAGTGATTCCCGTCACTTAGGATGTAATTAATTATAGGGGCTTGCCCTTATAGAGAACTTTAAGAACCCGAGTAATATAAACCTCGCTTAATTCCTTTATATTAAGCGGGGAACTTGTCGGCTTATAAAATTGGTTCACAAACCAAACGGATGTCACAAATCTTCTAGTTTATTTAATCGAGCCCCATCATCAAGCAGTGTGTCTATTCTCCGGGATAGATATACAGTTTGTGATGCGATGCTCGTTTATATAAACTATTCGGGATGTGAGATCAGTTTGATTTCATATCTTAAAATTTTCAAACTAAAATTATTTTCAAAATCAAATGCTACTTTCTAAATTATATATATATTTAAATCAAATTTAAAATCTAAAATTCGCCGACAATTTCTGTAGGCAACCTCCTTTTCAAAATACAACATAACCTAAAAATATGCCGACAATTTCTGGCGACTCCGCTGGGGACTAGTTTCTCTCTCCATTTTTGATCAGATGGTTTTGCTTTCATAAATCGGTAGTGAGTCCATGCCCCTAGTGGACCAAAACTACCATTCTTCCATTGGAATGGACCTTTCATTTCTGTCTTGAATGAGTATATCCAACTCCTCTCGGATTTAGGAGCCACTGTTTAGACACCCCTAAACAGAGAGGTTCCGAGATCCTTTTACCTCTTTCCTGAGGTAGGGTGGACCCCCAATAGGTGTTAGTTTAGGAAGCGATCCTTCGAGTCGAGAAGTCTTGCATAAGACTCTCTTTCTTTCTGATTCGAAATCGAATCCTTTACCTTTTCCATACCCTTAAACATTCCATTCCTAATAAACAAATCCTCTAATAAACGACTCTTCCGATGAATAAATCCTTTTAAAATCACAAATACATAAGATAAACGAAAATGTGTTCGGACTCTTTCTTTTTCGTCCTAAATTTTACAGCGAAAAGAAGCATAATTCGGGACTGATACTCTAAATCAGCCCTGCAGAAATGACTGCCCCAAAGCTGATTTTCTCCTTCACCAACGGACTGGACCTAGCTGTCTACAAGGATGAGCTGCCTGACAATGGGATCATCCGTTTCGGACAAGGATTCGAAAATACAAATGTCAAGATCATTGACGTCACTCTCTTCGCACTTACAGACAAAGTGCCTGAAACTGAGAAACCTCTGATTGAATTCAATTTAAAGTCAACTCAGGAGTTCCCTCCCCTGCAAAGGGTCCCGACTGAAAGAAACATTGTCATTCGCAGGAAGTTAGCTTCTTTCCCTAGAACTGTTGTCTCTACCCCCACCGGTCTGGTCATTACTGCACCTACCCTTGTTCCCTCCAAACTGAAGGGAAAGGAAATCCAAGTTGATTATGAACCTATCACCGTGGAGGTTCGGGCTTGCCTGCACATCGTATCTGTTTTCGAGATAGGGTCCGACTCGAGGTATAAACCCTTAACCGGACACGGCGAAGGAATAAGAACGAGAAAGATTGCTAAGATCGGGAAAGTCGGAGAAGCTGAAGCCGCCTTTCTTGAAGGAATCCCCGAAGAAAAAGAAGAAGAACTGCTAGAATACTTACCGCTGTTGCCAGAATACTCGCCGCTGTTAGAAGGAAGTAGATTCCACCTGCTCTCTGCCGCATCTAATGAGGAAGATGCCAGAAGGATTGCTGCTGCGTTACCTCAGCCCGCATATTACAATGATAGCAAGAAGAAGAAGAGCAAGGCTACACCGCTTACCCGATTGCGAGCGTTAGTCGAGAAATTGGCCAGGAAGAAAGGATGTCCTGTGTCAAAGATTCTGAGAAGGATGGGACGAGTGCCAATTAAATCCCGCCTCAGACCACGAGTGGAGCCTGCCACTGCCATAGAAAGACCGAAGAAGAAAGTCCGAGCTAGTGAAAGAGGCTCACCTGTTATCGTATCAGGGCTGCAAATTAGGAAGGATACCACCTTCTAGCACATAGCCGACAGACCATCCAGTCCTAGGCTTCCGGCTGCAAGAAGGATGGTATGGCGACCTACTACTGGTGAGTTGAGGCCAAAACAATGTCCTGAGAAGAAAAGTCTCGTCAGGATGCTCGAGTCGAAGAAAGTGCTACTGCGATGAAGGAGACTCCCGAAAAGGAAATTCAACAACCGTCACAAGGAAACTGCGGGACCGTGCGAAAAGGGCCACTGGAGGATGCCATGGATAAGTTAAGGACTGACATCCGGCGGTTAGCAAAAGAAAGAGAAGAAGAACTAGGAGATGAAGTTGACTCCTCAGAGTTCATGGATGAGGAGTATGCTGAGATCAACATGGTCGAGACACGGGCATCGTCAGCTTCGCAAGGTGCCCCATCAGCTGCGGAAAGAGATGAACCAGAAGTGTTGAGAGCACAGCTTCGGGAAAGAGATGACACAATTTCCCAAATGGCAAAGAGGATGGAAGAGATGGCTGCTGCCTTAGCCACTCTCCAGAGTCAGGCCCAGCATCAGAAAGAGACACCCCCAGAGATCATCCATATTGCAGATGGAGGAAAAGAGATCACATCCTCAATGGAGACGAGCAACCAAAGAAGGATTCTACACAAAGAATGATTCCAGAAAAGGATATTAAAAACATGGTAGAACAACAAATGCGAGAGGCCCTAGCACAATCCAAGAATGGAGCATCTATTCAAACGGGTAGACCTTACCCTGAAGAGTTCGATGCAGTCCAATACCCAAAAGGCTTGGTACCACCTCTGTTTAAGACTTTTGATGGAACAGGAAACCCCCGGCAACATGTTGCACATTTTCGTGCTAGTTGCTGCAATGCCGGTGGGAGCGACGCTTTACTCTTCCGACAGTTCGTCAGCAGCTTATCAGGGATTGCCTTCGACTGGTATGCAGAATTGCCAAACGGCTCAGTGAAGACTTTTTCAGAACTGGAGAATCTCTTCGTTAAACAATTTGCTATAGCTCAGCACCACATCACTATTGGTGATCTAGTGGTGCAGCAGCAAAAGTCGAACGAAACTTTGGTGGATTACATACTTCGATGGAGAAACTTAAGCATGAAGTGTGAACCACAGCTTCAAGAACAACACACAGTCGGCATCCTGCTTAAGAGTATCCATGGCCCGATAGCACTTCTCCTTAAAGGATTTACAATCAAGACTTTTGAGAAGTTGCTTAGCAAGGCCGGGAGCTTGCAAGAGGAGGCAAAACAGTTAAGTTTCGCGGACAAGAACGATAAGCAGAAGCCTGTGAAAACATTCGAGAAGAAATCCAGAATTGTCGCGGCAGTAGATAAAGGCAAGCAGCCGGTTCAGATACAGTCGGAGCGGCCACAGCCTAGTTATTAACCACCACAACGGACTTATCAGCAACCTCAGCAAGGCTATCAGCAACCTCGTCCGAGCTATCGATCGTCTCGACATTATGAACAACCGCCTCGTTCGTCGCGTACATTAAGAGAACTTCAAAATAAAGAATATCCATTCAAAACGGAAGCAGTAGCGAAGATGTTCCGCAGCTTGATGAAGACACCGGATTTTCAGCTGCCAGAGCCCAAGAAGCCGGAAGAAGTCAATAAGAAAGATCATCTGAACTATTGCCCTTACCACCAGATGCTCGGACATAAGATAGAAGATTGCATTACCTTTAAGACTTGGCTTGATGACAATCTCCGAAAAGGGAACATAACGATCCCAAAGGAATACATGAAGGAACCCCAGAAAGGAGGTTCCGTCAATGTTATTTCAACGGATCTCATTGTTCCGATAGACCCTTACCCGACTGATGATGGATGGAGTACTGTCTGGACCAAATCATCGAAGAAAATTTTGGATCACATCCAGGCCGCTTCGGTACGTGTTTCAACTCAGAGTTTGAGACCTGTCGAGCCGACACTATCACTTGCAATCGAAGAACCGCCCCAGAAGGAGGAGAAGATCGTGGAAGAAAAGAAGACCGAGGCTCCGAAGGGTAGACTAGGGGCTGCTTATCCTAGGATGGTTATTTCCGATTCGGGGAGAAATCCCTCGAACTCCCGACTCGTATGATTATCCGCTCGCCCCGGCGGGATCTTATAATGATAAGGGTTATGGCGTTGGCTACGTTTTGACTGTTTCTAACAATTACGTAACTGGCGACAACCGACTTAATCTGGATCTCGATTCCGATACAAATGACGATTCTCAAATCATACACAACCTCGATGACCACGACGAAGAAGATGTTCACAAGGGAGGCTACGAAAGCTCGACAAGCAACGAGTCCATTTGTGAATTCCGAGGGGCTCCGATCACGATAGAATTAGAACCATCAGATACCGAAGCAACTTCAGAAAAGCCAGTTGTTCCAATTCAAGAGGATACACCGACAGATTCGACACCAAATTCAGAAGAAAAAACTGAAGTAAATTTAAGAAGTGGTAAAGTTTTGCCCCCAAGAATGGGTTCGAAGAATAAAGGAAAGCAGGTGGTTGCTCAGGAAGAGCCAACCCCAGCAGAGGAATTGCCCATTCGGGAAGAACACATGGAACACGGTAATAAAGTGGACTATAATGTGCTAGCCCATCTTAGGAAGCTACCAGCCAAACTAAGCATATACGACGCTCTGATCCTGTCAAAGGAGATGAGGGAGGCTCTGATCAAAGCTTTACTTGATCCAGAGATCTGTTTAGCTCAAATGGCCGGTAATTCCTTTGACGAGGTTTGCTCGTTAAAAGAACTGCGAGGTGTTACCTTCACAGACAATGATCTATTACTGGGAATAGCAGATCACAACCGACCGTTGTACATTTCAGTCACAATTGGAAAGTTTGCACTCTCCAGAGTGTTGGTTGATCCGGGAGCATCAATCAAAATAATGAACCTTCGGACGCTAGCATATTTGGAAATTGATGCTCGCGAACTTGAAGCAGACAAGATGCTATTAAGAGGCTTCAATCAAAAAGGAGAAAGTGCTATTGGATCGATAACACTACTAATGAAGACCGTTGATTTAGCAAAGACAACCGCAAAATTCCACATAATTGATTCTGAGACATCGTTCAACGCTCTACTGGGTCGACCGCGGATTCATGAAAACCAGATGGTGCCGTCGTCTCTGCACCAATGCATAAAGTATTACGAAGGAGGGGAACAGTGTATCAAAGGTGATTTGCAACCATTCTCTGTACACGAGATTGGAATTCATGAAGATGCGGCTTACTACGCGCCCCGAAGAAAACAATCTTTTCCGAAATACCATACCAAATGAAGCAAAAGAAATCCGAGACGACGAAGAACACTGAAGTTCTAGTTCAACGCTTACTCACCACTCCCTTACGGCGAGATGGTGAAGATTTCTCCGAACTCGCACCCGAGGTCGAGGCCGGGGACGAGGACGTGGAAGAAATGTTAGAACGAGTTGGACGTAAGAAACCGATCATCGATGTTGATTGGGAGAACACTTCAAAGAAGGAGAAGAAATCAAGAAAGAAGCGAGCGATAATAAGTCAAAAGAAACCCTGAGTTCAAGATCTCGCTCGAAGATGAAAAGAATGATGAGTATAAATCAATGTACGAGAAGATTAACCATCATGTACATACTATGACCCTGACCCCGATCCATTCTAATAAGATCGAGGGTATGGTGGTCAAAGAAGTGCATGGTGGTGGTACTAAGCCAATCAAGTTTTACCGCGGTGCTTCTTCTTCCAGTAATGAAAAAGATGTACAATTTGAAGATGTTACTTCTTCCGAATTAATGGAATTACCTTTTGAGTGATACTCTCCCTGTGTTCAAAATTTTATTCAACGTGACATTTTACCTCGACAATGGACAAAGAATCAATCACAACATTTTGAAAGATTATGGAATAACGCAGGCCGACCTCCCAATTCAAAACATGGTCTCGGATTCAGCACAGTAGGATCAGTTGACGATACAAAATTTTGCTTGGTTGTCACTTGTGAACCTAATGAAGACTGCTTAGAAGCTTCAGGAGATCTCGAAGATCTACCAATCGGAGATGCTCCACCAGAATTCGAAGAAGAAATCAAATCTATAATAGACGAGTTAATGGAAGTTAACTTAGGTACTAGCGAAGAGCCTATGCCAACCTTTGTTAGCTCCTTACTCAATAAAGAATATTCTGAGGAAATAATCAAGCTACTAATGGAATTCGCAGTTATGACGAAATGCCATGATTAGCTCCAGAAGTCGCAGTTCACAAGTTAGGAGTAGATCCTACTTCTGTTCCAGTCAGACAAGCTCCCAGAAGAATGCGTCTAGAAATTGAACAACAAGTAATAGCCAAAGTTAAGAAGCTAATTGACGCTAAATTTGTCCGTGAAGAACAATACCCTACTTGGTTAGCTAATGTGGTACCAGTCAGAAAGAAGAACGGTCAGATCAGAATCTGCGTAGACTTCAGAAATTTAAATAAAGCATGTCCAAAAGACGAATTTCCACTGCCAATCCCAGAACTAATGATCGACATTGCTTCAACACATGAAATATTTTCATTCATGGATGGATCATCAGGATACAATCAGATAAAAATGGCACCAGAAGATGAAAAGCTTACGGCATTCAGAACGCCGATCGGAGTGTATTGCTACACAGTAATGCCATTCGGACTAAAGAACGCAGGAGCAACATATCAAAGAACAATGACAAAGATTTTTGATGATCTCATTCACAACCAAGTCGAGTGCTACGTGGACGATGTGGTCATCAAAAGCAAACTAAAGGGAGATCACCTGTATGATTTGAGAATTATTTTCGAGCGACTAAGACAATACAACCTTAAGATGAATCCCTTAAAATGCGCCTTCGACGTCACCTCCAGGAAATTCTTAGGATTTGTTGTCCGACATAGCGGAATTGAAATTGATCCGGAAAAGATTAAAGCTATCTTAGAAATGCCACCTCCTAAAACCTTGAAACAGCTACGATCCTTTCAAGGAAAGTTGGCATATCTTCGACGCTTTATATCGAATTTGTCGGGAAGGTGTCGACCTTTTTCTGCTTTGGTTAAGAAGGATGCCAAGTTTACTTGGGACTCCAAATGTCAACATGCCTTCGATGACATCAAACGATACTTAATGACACCTCCTGTCTTAGCAGCCCCAGTCTCAGGTAGACCGTTGATACTTTATACCGCGACTTTAGACGACTCCCTTGGAGCCCTGCTAGCCCAGGTCAATGATGAGGGAAAAGAAAATGCTCTCTACTACTTAAGCCGTCGTCTAATTCTGACGGAAGTAAAGTATCCTCCTATTGAGAAGCATTGTTTGGCCCTGATCTTCGCCGCACAGAAGCTCAGGCATTACATGCTTTCTCATAAGGTCAACCTTATTTCAAGAGTTAATCCATTGTAATATTTTATGACCCGACCGACACTTTCTGGCAGACTTTCCAGGTGGTCGATGATACTGTTGCAATTCAACATAACTTTCGTTCATCTTCGCGCCGTAAAGGGACAAGTACTAGCTGACTTCCTTGCAGCACACCCTTTACCGACAGATTCGCCTCTCGATGACGACTTACCTGACGAGCAGATAATGAATCTAGAAGACCCTGATGATCGACGTTGGGAACTATACTTCGACGGAGTGTCCTCAGCACAGAAGAACAAAAAATTGCAAACGATAGTGCCCGGTAAGGCAGGAATCAGACTAATCTTTATAACACCGGAGCGGGGGATGTTAAGATACTCCTACCACTTAACAGAACCATGCACAAACAACGAGGCAGAATACGAACCCCTCATAACAGGACTAGAACTAACTATTTAAATGGGAATAACGGATATCAACATCTACGGAGACACTCTGTTGGTCATTCAACAGGTCGCCGGACAATACAAAATTTTAAAGCCAAGACTCGAGCAGTACTTTCAGTATGCCATGAAACTGTTAGAACATATTCCGAATGTAACGATCTACAAGATCCCCAGAAAAGAAAATGCTCTCGCAGATGCGCTAGCTCGCCTTGCAAAAGAATTTGCCTGCTTACAAGATGAGTCAGTTGAAGTGTCAGTTCAGGGACGACAGGTTCTATCACGGCTCGACATGGATATGATACGTAAATCGAAAAAGCAGAGGAATCGGTTACGACGAATAACGTAAAACACGGAAGATTGGCGTCAACCGCTAATCGACTACCCGCAAACAGGGAAATTACCAGACGATAAATCATTAGCCCATCAAATAAAGAAAAGAACTCTGTCTTACACATTAATAAACAATACATTATACAGAAGGTCTTTTGATCATATGTGGTTAAGATGCCTGAGCGGGTCTGAGGCTCATGAAATTGCCAAAGAGGTACACTCAGGACTCTGTGGTGCTCATCAGTCGGGTCCGAAAATGAAAATGAAGATTAAAAGACTAGGATACTACTGGCCCTCAATGATGACCGACTGTATGAAGATCGCCAAGAGCTGTCACCGATGCCAAGTGCATGGAGTAGTTCTACACCAACCTCCACATGTGCTACATCCGACAATCGCGTCGTGGCCGTTTGAGTGTTGGGGCACAGATATAGTGGGTCCGATAGAACCACCTTCTTCAAGAGGACATCGATTCATCCTTGCAGCTACATACTACTTTTCTAAATGGGCAGAAGCTATACCACTCAGGGAAGTGAAGGCATACCACGTGCTACAGTTTTTCAAGAATCAAGTTGTCTACCGTTTTGGGTTACTGCGCATAATCATTTCAGATAATGGATCTGCATTCAAAAGTACAAAGATCAACAATTTTGTCAGAAGACACGGGATCGATTGGCGATACTCAACGATCTACTACCCAAGAGCAAACGGCTTGGCCGAGGCTTTTAATAAGACTCTCGTTCAAATTCTAAAGAAAAATTTGGACGACAACAAGAGAAATTGGCACGAGAAGTTGTTAGAAGCCTTATGGGCCTACATAACAACTTTTAGGACTCCTACTCAGTCTACGCCTTACGCTTTAGTGTACGGGTCCGAGGCAGATGTTACCATTGGAAGTCCAGCCTCCCATCACTCGGAATCGCGAGTCACAAACAAGATTACTACGGAAGAAAATGCTAGATTGCGACCGGAAGAACTGGAAAGCTTGGAAGGAAAAGACTTGCGAGCGCAGCAAAATTTGGAACTGTACCAAGCTAAAATGATCCAGGCCCATGATAAACTAGTCCGCCCCAGAACTTTCAAAGTTGGTGACTTAGTTCTTGTCCTCAAGAGACCTATTCTTGCACACCGTAAGATAGGGGGTAAATTTGAACCGACTTGGGAAGGGTCATTTGTGGTCGAGACAGTCTACTCAGGAGGCTCCTACTAACTTGTGAATTGCCAAGGAGAACGACAAATGCTTCCAATCAACGGACGATATTTGAAGAAGTACTACGCGACCTGATGTTCCGAAGGAATGAATTCTCATCCCTAGAAACACGGGTGAAGTAACCACTTGTGGCTGGGTCTGAACCAAAAAAAAAAATCATTCACAAAAAAAATATGTACTAAAAATAAAATATGTGAAATCATAATAATAAAGTTTTACCCTTCCGTTCAAATCAAATCGTGTTCCTGATCTTTCTTCATCGTTTCCCACTTTCCTTAAAAAATTAAAATTAAAATAAGAGAATAAGAATCTTCAGTGATAAATATTTTCTTAATGTTCTTGTTCTTAGTACGACCTCGATCCTTTCCTTGTCTTTTCCGTTGTGGAAATGTCGAACGAGCGGTTGGTCCTAAACTTTAAAAATGGCGCGAGTCTCGCACTCGATGAAAAGAGGGTGAAGGATGGAGTAGTGATAGAAATTGATTCTGACTTCACACCAGCAAGCCTACAGTACGAAGAAAATGATTGGGTCCCAGTGGACCGAGAAGAGCTTCACAGCCAGACAATAATGAAGATGAGTGGCCCAAGCCACCAATCCAGCAACAAGAAAAAAAAAACAAACATCGAAGAAGGCAAGAAAATCAAGTCTGTAGTTACCACAGCAGAGGGCAGGCTCATCAGCGCCGCGCCCGCAGAAATTCAAGGGGTAAGGAGAGCTACTCTCTCTGCTACCCAAAGAAGGAATAAGAATCGCCGTATCCGCAAGATGTTGACTAAACTAGCAGCAGATCAACACGAGGAAACATCCACTTTTGCCGACACACACATTTCAAAGATACCGGTTCATCAGGAACCTGAAAAGAGGAAACCAGTTTCAAGAACAACAGAAAAGATAAGGGAAACTCTAAGAAGATCAGAGGCAGAGAGACTGACACGACGCCGGATAGAGATACCAGATTTGAAGAACCTTGTTGCGGAAGCAACCCCAGAGGATGTCCCCACAGAGACAATCCCCGAAGAGCTAAGGTATGCAGGAGAACGTGACGGGATTGAGCCACACATCCCAAAGTACTTTACTAGGCCTCGTCACTTGCAGATTATTCCAGAATATGAACTAGAAAGAATGCAAAATGTTGAGAAGAAGACTTTCGAATACTTTGAAAGGATTAGAGGCAAGAGAATGAACATTTTGGAAGGCCTCGAGTTACACACAGGTGTATTCTCAGAGTACGAGAAACAACAGATTGTGGATTGCATCTTAGAACTTCAGAAGATGGGTCGAGCAGGCCGTCTGAGGGAAAAGACTTATTCGGAACCCCGGAGATGGATGCCAGGGAAAGGAAGAGTCACAATACAATGCGGATGTTGCTATAACTTCGCGAGAGGACGGAAAAGGAAATCCACCGGGGATACTCCATCACGATGAGGTGGATCCAATGCCGAGGATAATTAAACGAATGGTGAAAAGAATGGTAACGTGGAGGGTACGCCGGCGGACTACATACCCAACGGTTGCATCATCAACATTTATCGGAAGGGCGACCGCATACCTCCACACATAGACCACCATGACTTTGTCGGACCTTCTCGCACGCTTCGTTCGTCAACCAATGCAATATCATGTTCGGATCCGACCTCCGGATAGCAGGCCCGGTAAGTTCCGAGGGCCGGTGGAGATACCACTTCCGGTAGGTTCCGTCATGATATTACAAGGAAATGGAGCGAGACATCGCAAAACATTGTATACCGAGAGTGCCGGTGGAGCGGATCTCCGTCACTTTTAGAAGGATGGACGACGAAAGGCGCCTTACCACTTCCAGCCGCATCCGTAATTGGAGAGTCTCCGGCCTACGAGCTGTGAGTTACACGGGAAATAGCACACCTCCAATGCACATCCATGCGGCATTCCTGCCAAGGGTGACTTGGAAGGTGATGTTATTACCCATGTTTCTTAATATTCAGACATGGATTTTTGACAGACGCTTTTGAATACATCAACAAGAAGTTCACACAGTCCGTTTTGGATTTACATGGACTGTACAAGACATGAAATTTCTGAGAAAAATGTCATCATGACTAGATCAAGTTGTATGATGTACTTTCAGCAAGTTGGAATGAAAATGACTACATCATATTTTGCCTTCACCTCTTTTTTTGTGCAAATTGACTGGGAAACGCCATTAGAGTTAAATGAACTTTGAACGAAAAACATAAGAGAAAAGGAAATAAATGAGAACTTTTCCTAAAAATCTAAATAGTAAAATGAACTCCAAATTCACACGAACACTAAATAAACAACAAATAATAAAAAAATGGGATCGTTAAAGGACAAACAAAAATCTAAATCTCAAATTGAATTCCAGTCTAAATCCATCTTTTCAAATCCTCCAACTCTTCTTCAAATCAAGATCTACTTCAGACCTCCTTTGAAACCTTCTCTCGGGATGATTTCAGAACTACGAAGAATTTTCAATTTGATTCGGATGGCATGGATTCATACCCTTCGCCAAATAGTCAAACTTTGATCGATTCTCATGGGATGTGGAACACTTTCAGATCTCATTTCAATCTCCCACTAAATCCAAATCTCCACAGTACTTTTCAATTCAGAATTTCCGAGACTGGAACCTACATTCCAGTTCTCATTTCGAGATCGATACCTACATTTCGATTCTCATCCGAATTGATACCTACATTTCAATTCAAAATTTCCGAGACTGGTACCTACATTCCAGTTCATTTCGAGATCGATACCTACATTTCGATTCTCATCTGAATTGATACCTACATTTCAATTCAAAAAAAAAAAAATTTCCGAGACTGGTACCTACATTCCAGTTCTCATTTCGAGATTGATACCTACATTTCGATTCTCATCTGAATTGATACCTACATTTCAATTCAAAATTTTCGAGATCGGTACCTACATTCCAGTTCTCATTTCGAGATCGATACATACATTTCGATTCTCATCCGAATTGATACCTACATTTCAATTCAAAATTTCCGAGACCGGTACCTACATTCCGGTTCTCATTTCGAGATCGATACCTACATTTCGATTCTCATCCGAATTGATACCTACATTTCAATTCAAAATTTCGAGACCGGTACCTACATTCCAGTTCTCATTTCAAGATCGATACCTACATTTCGATTCTCATCTGAATTGATACCTACAGTTCAATTCAAAATTTTCGAGACTGGTACCTACATTCCAGTTCTCATTTTGAGATCGATACCTACATTTCGATTCTCATCTGAATTGATACCTACATTTCAATTCAAAATTTCGAGACAGTACCTACATTCCAGTTCTCATTTCGAAATCGATACCTAAATTTCGATTCTCTTTCGAATTGACATCTAAATTTCAATTCCAAACTTGTGAGACCGGTACCTAAATTCCAGTTCTCTTTCGAGAACAGTACCTAAATTCTGATTCTCATCCTTTTCAATCGACACTTAAACTGTGATTCTCACTCTGAGGCTGGTACTTAAATTCCAGTTCTCTTCACAATCCCAAGGTTGAAACCTATGTTTCAATCCTCATTTCAAATCCAAATTTCAAATTCAAAATTTCCTTAAATCGATTTTTAATTTAAACTTCAATCTAAATTAAAACTCAAAATCTAAACTCACACATTGAAACTTGAACATGAAATGAAACGAAATCTAAATCGAAATTCCCCAGATCTTGTGATTTGGAGTTCACCTCCTTTTCTTTTCCCCAGCGAGAGTTCAGGAATCTCCAGTCTTGGAAATATACCTGATGCCCCCCAGCGGAAATTCTTCTACTTCGTCCTAAGTTTCTCACTTGGACATCTGTGTTGGTTATGTTGATCTCTTCGGTCAACGCCAATACGGGCGGTGTGCTTGGTTAGCACACCACACCTATTGGGGGTCCATTTGTTGACCTCATTTTTGATGAGGTCTTCTCTTCTCTCTTTAGTACTTAGGATCTAGCCTTAGGCTTTTCCTTTGACTATCTTAGAGGACTAGAGATGGAACCTGTCCCTTTAGATGCTCAACCACTTCTTAACTCCCTGCAAAACCCACAAGCTTGATTGTAAATCCCTAATCACCTAGAGGGTTGAGATCAAATGTGGAGGTTTAAAGGATGAGTTCCCTATAGGACTTTTTAGTCTTAGGATCACCCTAGGTGGCCTGGTCTGGTGAGGGCTGACCTGCACATACATTACACTTTCACACACATTCCAAATCCTAAAACTATTCATTCCTAGCTTGACTTCCTGACTCATGTGGATAATTCATATAGATGGTCCTTAACCCTTTAAGTCCCTGGCTAAGAGGGTTAGGAACAACATAGTGAATGCCTCAAATGAGTCCCCTCATGGCTCCTATAGGCTTAATATGGCTTCATGGCTCAACCAAAGTGATTCCACTTTACTCAAATTTGATCAATCATCATTTTTCCAAAATTTCAATTTTTGACCCCCGGGGCCCCGGACCCACCAAACCTACTAAATGCCCTTGAAATTACTCAAAACCACCAAAATTTTCAAATAACCCAAAACATTTCCAAAATTAACCTTGAACATTTCCCCACCAATCAAATTGATCATTTACAGCCAAAAATACCAAAATTCCCAAAAACACCTCCAATACCCTCCAAATTACCAAAATGCCCCTCTTGACCCAAAAATCCAAAAATTCCAAAAATTCCCAGAAAATTACAGAAAATCCCAAATATTCCCAATTTCATTTTGTTCAGTTATACCATGGGCCAATTTTGTCAATTTACCCTACTTTTACCAAAAACCCTCAATTTAGCTCAATTTAAACCCAAATGAACCCAATGTCAAACCAAATCACCCCAATTGACCTCAATTTTGGTCCAATTCAATTCTAAACTTCAATTCAATATCCCCAATATCAATCTAGACCAAATCCAAATCCAATTTAATTGGCATTTGAATCCAATTTCTTTTTTAAGCTTAAAGCCCAATTTTGACCCATGACCCAAACTTAGCCCAAACCAACCCAATTCAATCCCAATTTGATCCAAATATTTTCTAAAAATTTCCTAACATCCCCACAAACAAAAAACTAACATAATTTGCCCAAAATTTGGAACCAAACCCTACTCAAGTTCAACCCAAACCCAAAATCCCTTGAATGGGCCTACACCCAAATCTAACCCAAATAGGCCCAAATCCCAAAATCAAAACCCAACCAAAGATGAAACCTCTTTGAAACACTCCCATAAATATTTCTCAACATTAATTTTACATCAAATCCAACATTAGCCCAACCTTAGCCCAAGTTAGTCCATTTTGACCTATTTTGACCATATCACTAAAGAGACCCAATTTAGACCCAATTCAATTCCAAACCACCTCAAGCTTGATCCAAATCACTCATGACACATCCCTAGACTAAACCTAACATTTATTTAGCAAAATACTTTACAAAATTTCCACTTACCAATTTGTTTTTAAACTTAAAAGCCCCATCCCCTTAAGCCATTTTTAAAGCCCACCTTTACCAAATTTTAATAGCCCAAACTTCATGCTAAAGCCCACATGACACTCTATTCATCATTTCATTAATTAAAAGCATCCATAAATTCGAAATCAACAATCAAACTTTTCTAAATTAAGCCATATGACAAACCATCCAAATTTCACACCAAAATACCAAAATTCAATAAACCCTTTTCCTTGAAAGTTGACTTGACTTTTCCCAAGCCATATAAGAGCCATGAAGCCATCCTTAAGCCCCATGTGGAGCCATGAAAGCTTTGACATGTGACCATACCACATTGGGCAAATGGAGGAAGCCCTTTCTAGATTCCCTTAAGGTCATTAGCCTTAACCATGATTACCCTTAACCCAAAATTAATCCAAATATGTTTGGATGTGGACTTCACCACACATGTGAGCCTGACCCACCTGACCTCCTCAGCCCAAAATCAGGCCATGGGATGGTGAACCAAGCACAAGTACATGGGTTGACCCAAACCAAGCCAAAATCACCCCTTTCCCATTCCATTTCAATTCACCACCTTTACACATGGCCAACTCTAATTGACTTCACCATTGCCAAGCCCTGCCCTCACTGGTCAAGATGGTGACCTGACCCTGGCCGGCCAGCCACCACAGCCGCCGGAAAACCCCATGGCCGAGACCTTGGGAGGAGCCCAACATTGAAATTCCATCTTGCTGAGCTGCCCCATGCCCAATGGTTGCCATGGCTGTTCTTCCCTTGACCTAAGCAGCTGATCTAAACCAATAAACCCCCCTGGGATGGTCCAGATTGAGCCGTATGAGGGGACGAGACGATACAGCGGGCCGCGTGGCGTCCCAGTCAGATGGCGGTGCCGAACCAGATGACGCCGCGTGGCCATTCTGGGAGACTAAGGTTGACGCGGCGCAGCGTGGATAAGTAGATAAATAGGGAATTTTCTTATTTATTAAATACCCAGAACTTCAAAAATGCATAACTTTGTGTAGAAAAATCATAAAAATAAAATAAAAATACCCACTTACTCAGTGAACAGAGGAGAATAATGTGGAAAAGAAATTAAGTTATTTCATCAAGTATTTTATTTTTAATGATTTATTTACTCTCTGTGGTATTTTAATTCTCCATTTGCATAGATAATTCACCATGGCATGAGACCATAGGGCTTTTGAAGCCTCTAATCTAGGGAATATTCCCTAAATTTTCCAAGATCAGAGGCCATCCCTATGAGAAGTTATTGATTTTTCAAGTTCATGTTAGTGTTTTAAGTATTTTAATTCCAATAATTAGTATGTTGAGAAATAAATTCTAGGAAAATTTGGTGATGTTTCTTATGACCAGAGGAACCTAGGAAAAATAGATTTTGAGTTAATTCACTTGGAACAACCCTAATTGGCCTAAATACCCAAAATTGAACTTTAATTAATTAGGATTAACCACACATTAAATTGACTTGAAAATAATTCTCCACTGATCTTTAGGATTAGAGGAACATTACATAAAAATTTGAAATCAATTGGAAATGTTTAACCCCACTAAATGGATTAATTAAGTCACATAACCAAAGTTAAACTTTAAAAATTTATAACTCACAAAATACTTTTCAAAAATTCACAAAAATAGTTTTGGAGCTTTTCTGATATTAGGGGAACTTAGGAAAATTAAAATTGTAATTTTCTAAAAAAGTTGATTTTTATCATTATTTTAGTATTTTTAATAATTAAAAAATAAGAAAAATCATAAAAATATTAAAAATCACTAAAATATCACATTTTGAATTATAATCATTTAGGAACAAACCAAATATTTTTCCTAAGTCTCTAGGGTAAGATATTGAATTTTAAAGGCTTAATGTAATTTTTAATATTAAAAAAATGTATTTTCCAACCTTTTCACTAAAATAATTCTAATAAATCAAAGAAAAATTAAAAAAATATAAAATTTATTTCTCTGGACTCCTTGAGGTCAGAGAGATTTAAGAAAAATATAAAAATCCATTTTTCAACTTTAATTTTATTTTAAAATTAATTAATAACCCAAAAATAAAAAATAATTCTAATAAATAAAATATAATTCTAAAAATCACCAAAATTGGTCCAAATGGTCCTCTGGTCTTTAGGAACATCTCATAATTTTCTCAAGGACAGAAATATTTCCTTGGTCATGTTATTGAATTTTCCTTGAAAACCCTTATTTTCTATTAAAAATAATTACATAAATAAATTAAATACAAAAAATCTATATTTTCTACTCTAATGTCTTAATTGACATGTGAGTGAGGTTACATAAAAATTTCAAGTCCATTTGAGCTTAATTTAGTGAGTTATAGAATTATTAAGCTTGAAGGGCAAAAGGGTAATTAAAAATTTCAACCCTTAATTAAAATTTTAGGATTAATCAAAAGGGGAAGGGTAAAATATTTGATTTCAAACTGATTTTGGATGATTGAAACTTAAATGATTGAGGGTAGAAACCTATTATTCATTTCAAATATAATTAAAGTAAAACTTTCATTATCTAATTAATTGAAACTTTGGAAGAATAATAGAAATTGGAATTATTAAAATAGGGATATTATTAAGAGGATATTTATTCTTTAATTTAAAAATCCCTAAATAAATCACTTCAATAATACTTAATTCTTAATTAAAAAATTAAAAGAATAATTTCAATTAATAATTAAAATTAAAACTAAATTAAATTAAATTAAGATTAAAATTAAATTAAATTTAAATTAAATTAAATTAAAATTAAATTAAATTAAATTAAATTAAACTAAAATCAAATTAAAATTAAAATTAAATTAAATTTAAATTAAAATTAAATTAAATTTAAATTAAATTAAATTAAATTAAAATTAAAACTAAATTAAATTAAATTAAGATTAAAAATAAATTGAAATTAAATTAAATTAAAATTAAAATTAAATTAAATCAAATTAAATTAAATTAAATTAAATTAAATCAAAATTAAATCAAATTAAATTAAAATTAAATTAAATTGAATTAAAATTAAATTGAATTAAATTAAATCAAAATCATTTAACAACAAACCTAAATTAAATCATTAAGAATTAAATCTAAAATAATTTGAACACTGTTCCAAACTTAAAATTATTAATTAAAACCTCATAATTAAATCAAAATACTTTAAATCATTAACTCAAACTTTAAATTAAAAATGATTAAATTTTTTCAACAAACCAACTTGCCCTGAAAGCTTCTATCATTATAACTCCTAAATAAAGTATCAAGTTACTTCACTTACAGGATATTCAAATGTCCTAGTTCACTGAGCAAGAAAACAAAACTTAAACTCCTGGATGATTAATTCACTTGTATAATTAAATTCTCTTGGACTTAAAACAATCCTAGAGGTATTGAAAAGATGTTTAAGACTCGTCTTAAGCACTTCCTCAATATGATAGGATGTTTATAAGAACAATTGAACTTAATTGTTCTTTAATGAAGAAAATCATCCTTAAACCAAAACACAAGAACCTAGACGTCATAGGAGATGACTAGCTATATGATTAGGACTTTGGTAGACAACCAAAATCCTTCCCTTAGCTTTACCTAGGTACTTGTTGAAATATTTAAATGCTTTAACATGTGTTTTAAGTGCAGCTTGGGATGACGGGAAGACCCTCTAGGTATGCCTTTATTTTATTGCAATTTACTTTATTGCAATTTACTTACATGCATTGTACTTTACTTTTCTGGTATGTTAAACAAGACTGTTGCATGAAAACCAAAACCTTTAGGGTAGTCCCTGAACTGAAACCAAAATTAAACTAAAAGTCATTACAAGATAAAAAATCACCGCCACAACATTCCAAAATATAAAACAACTCAAAATTTAATCACAAACAGAACAACAAAACGACAACTTTAACTAAATTAAAATGTCTCGTTGAATGATCGGGAATACTTCGGATGATGTAACCCACATGTTGCTAACGAGATTTCCCAAGGTCTAAATGAAAGTGTGGAACTCATTCAGTCGAGTGTAGCAAATTCATCTGGACTAAGTGAATTCGATGAAAATAACAGTGCCGGGATGACAGAACCGTGGGATCTTAATCGGTTATGTTTAACCAACTTTAAGATTTGTTTTAATTAAGACATTAAAAACACTTTGATTTTAAGATTTTCTCTAAACCAAAACATTTCTCTCATCTCCTGATTTATGACTTCTAAAACTAAACCTCTGCAACAATAAGGAGCTCGGAGCATGGTGGGCAGCACGACCATCGTCATCAGCAAAACTCGGATCTACTTCAACTAAACATTCCTAGAATTAAACAACCAAACCGTAGGATTTCGAGGTAGTTTGCTTAGTGCAACATAAATCCTCAACCCTTTTGTTAGGCATTTGCATAATCATGTTATGTAAATTAAGCCCTAACCGGTCTTAGGACTCCGAGGTAGTCGTTTGGTACGACATAAACCCTCACATCTTCGAGGCTATTTGTATGATTATGTCATACTAATATAAGTCCTAATTAATTAAAATTGGCAGGATTGAAATATTAAACAAACTCCCAAATTGAAGCCAAACAATAGGATAGTTTGAGAAGTTGTCAAGATTCTTCTTGGATCCTCAGCTTCTCCTACTTCTCTTTCTTTGGACCCCTAAAATAAATTGTTCCAAACTTGATCCATTCCCTTTTGAAATTCCAAAATCCAATCCTTTGAAAACCTTAAACTTTGAAATTCTTGACAAAGAAAACCACTGATCATTATCGAGAGTTTTCTTAAGTGATTCCCGTCACTTAGGATGTAATTAACTATAGGGACTTTCCCTTATAGGGAACTTTAAGAACCTAGGTAATATAAACCCTGCTTAATTCCTTTATATTAAGCAGGAGAACTTGTCGGCTTATAAAATTGGTTTGCAAACCAAACGGATGTCACAAATCTTCTAGTTTATTTAATCGAGCCCCATCATGAAGCAAAGGTGTCTATTCTCCGGGATAGATATACGGCTTGTGGTGCGGTGCTCGTTTATATAAACTATTCGGGATGTGAGATCAGTTTGATTTCATATCTTAAAATTTTCAAACTAAAATTATTTTCAAAATCAAATGCTACTTTCTAAATTATATATATATTTAAATCAAATTTAAAATCTAAAATTCACCGACAATTTCTGTAGGCGACCTCCTTTTCAAAATACAACATAACCTAAAAATATGCCGACATGCTCAAATGCCTTTGAGTTATTAAAGGAAAAACTAATCACAACACCTGTAATAGTTTCACCTGACTGGGAGAAACCATTCGATCTAATGTGTGATGCTAGTGATTATGCTATTAGAACTGTTCTTGGTCAAAGATATGACAAAATTTTTAAGGTTATATACTATGCTAGTAGAACTCTTAATGATGCTTAAATTAACTGTACGGTTACTGAAAAAGAGTTACTGGCTATTGTGTATGCTTTTGATAAATTTAGATCATATTTAATTAGAACTAAATGTATTGTGCATACTGATCATTCTACTATTAAATATCTGATGTAAAAGAAGGATACTAAACCAAGATTAATTAGATGGGTACTTTTAATGCAAGAATTCGATTTTATGGTGATTGATAGAAAGGGAACTGAAAATTAAATTGCTGATCATTTGTTGAGACTAGAATATTATGAATTATCTGACACCGACAATGAAATAAAAGACAGTTTCCCTGATGAAAAACTTTATAATATAAATGAGTGGAAAATACCTTGTTATGCTGATATAATAAATCATTTAGTAAGTGATATTTTGTCACCTATGCTAACATTGCAGCAACAGAAAAAAAATTGTTCATGATTCAAAATCATATTTTTGGGATGAACCATATTTATATAAACAATTTAATGAACTTATTATTAGGAGATGTGTGCCTTATGAAGAAACTGAACAGATCATTCAGAAATGTCATGATTCTGATTTTGGAGGACATTTTGGCATTGAAAAAACTGCATATAAAATTTTACAGGTTAGATTTTATTGGCCTACTCTTTTTAGAGATGTTTACAGATATATCAAAATGTGTAATAGATGTCAACGAGTAGGTAATATATCTAGAAGAAACGAAATGCCTCTAAATTTCATATTAGAAGTTGAGATTTTTGATGTTTGGGGATTAGATTTTATGGGACCATTTATTCCTTCATTTGAAAACTTATATATTTTGATTGTGGTTGATTATGTATCAAAGTGGATTGAAGCACAAGCTTTACCTCATTATGATGCTAAAAGTGTTTCAAAATTCTTAAAGAAAAACATTTTAACAAGATACGTAATACCGAGAGTGATTATCACTGACAGAGGATCCCATTTTAGGAATAAAGATATTCAAAGATTGGCAGAAAAGTTTAATATTGTTCATAAATTCTCTACTGCCTATCATCTCAAACTAGTGTTTTAGCTGAAGTTTCTAATCGTGAGATTAAACAAATTCTAGAAAAGACTGTAAATCCTAATAAAGTAGATTGGTCTACAATACTGGATACTGCATTATGGGCATACAGGACTGCTTATAAAACTTATATTGGTCTGACTCCTTACAGGCTTATATATGGAAAAACTTGTCACTTACCAGTAGAATTGGAGCATAAAGCATATTGGTTGATTAAAGAATTTAATTATAATTTGAAAAATGCTGGTGAGAAGAGAATGCTGCAATTGAATGAATTAGAAGAATTAAGAAATGAATCTTATAATAACAACAAAATTTATAAGGAAAAACTGAAGTTAAGACATGATAGGAAGATTAATTGAAAGAACTTCGAACTAGGGCAAGAAGTTTTGCTTTACAATACAAGGCTAAAATTATTTCCTGTGAAATTGAAGTCTCGTTGGTTAGGACTCTTTATTGTGACTCAGGTTTATACTTAGAGCTATTTAAATTTAAGATCAAAAGACTGGGAATATATTTAAAGTAAATGGATATAGATTAAAACCATATTTTGAGGGTAAAATACCAATTTTTAAAGAGGTTTTAATGCTCAGACAACCTGAATAACACCTGAATAGATCAGGCTGACACGTTAAACCAAGCGCTTTATGGGAGGCACTCATTTTTGTATTTAATAGTTGTGTGTTTGTTTGAAATTATTGTTAAATTGTAGTAATATTAAGTTCTACTGCTTATATTTACCCTTTGATTATCATAGAATTTGAATCCATAGAGAAAATTTGGAACGTATTGGACCACGACATTTTTGTGCAAAAATTTGCTTAGGGCGCCGATGGCGCGCTTGGCGTCGCTGATGGCGCGCTTGGCGTCGCTGATGGCGCGCTCGACTCCGCCGACGATGCTTTTTTCCTGAGAGCTCTGGAATTTAATTGCACAAGGCTCGCCGACGGCGCCTTCGATGCCGCCGACAGCGAGATAGGCGAGTGGGTAGTTTTTCGTGTTCAAAACGACGGTTTTTGGCGGTTTTTAGCAAATTCGTCTTCTATAAACTCCTATGGATGGTTCCTAAACACTCTAAACTCCCAAAAAGGAATGAATACTCCCTTGAATTCTTCTCAAATGGCTTCCAATTCAATTGATAACCCAAGATTTCGAGTATACAACCGGAGAAAGTTTGTCAGTGCGGAGGCGTAGCAACTTTTCAACAAGGAAATCTCGAAGAAAAGATTGATTAAAGAAAGAGGATTTGTCAATAGAGGACAAAGCAATACTTCATCACCAATTGAAGAAATGATCATGCGGAGAAGATGAGAAGTGTTTTGCTACACTACTACCGCAGTAGTCGTTATAGTGGTTAAAGAATTCTACTCCAATTTACATGAAATCAACCAAGGAAACGTTTATGTGTGAGGTAGGTGGATTACATTCAATTCCAGAAGAATTAATGAGTTATATATGCTTGAGAATGTTCCAGTCTGTTATTATTTAAATTTCGTGCCAACGAGAGAAAAGATAAATGAAATATATCAATTTTTGACGGACGAAACCGATGACTGGAAAGTTAGAGAGAACGGGTATGTTAGTTTCTTTGCAACACTTTTAAATCTCGTTTCAAAACATTGGCACTTTTTCATCTCTGCGAAGTTATTGCCGACGATGAAAATCGGCAAAGTTACGAAAGAAAGTGCAATTTTGAACTACTGCATTCAAATGGGATGACCCATTGATATTGGATCGATTATTGTGAAGTTTGTTTATGGCCTGATCGTTCAAGGATCATCCCAAGGGCTTGGACATCCTTCCACAATTTTCTCGATTTGCAGTTTGTTTCAAGTATCGAACGAGGTTTGGGAGAAGACACTGCTACCCTGGAAACCCTTAGACCCAACTCAAATGTTCCCAGCCAATGATGGAAAGAGTGATGTAGGCTTGATTATGTATCAAGCATCGCAAAATTCTGTTCTTGTTCAACCTTTAGTAGCGGACAAGACATTGATGAAGATTCAACTGAAGAATTCCCATTCGGACCTTTTTACAACCTGTTTGTCCATGTTCAAACAATGGGAGATATCAGAGGAGAGACCAGCACTAGTTCTGAAGAGTAGTAGACTTGATTAATTTATTTCATTATGTTGTGTTTGATTTGAACAATGTTTGTATGTTTGTGTGTTTGATTTCTTTAGTTTGCTTTTTAATCTCAGTATAGATGAGATTAAGTTTGAAATGTTTGTTTTCAGCGTTTTGAGTGTTGGGTTTGGATTGCAACGCTGATTAGATAGATTTAGGTTGAAAGAATACCTACTTATCTGTGTTATGTATTGTGTGTTGCAAATACTTGGATTTAATATATAAATGTAAAGTTTGTTGTGTGTATGTTTATTTGTGTTAATACATCACTTAATCACTTAAATATATGATAAAAAGGATTGAATGGATGACGATGAGACTTAAAATTGATCGAAATTGAAAAAATTTGAAAATGATCAATTTTTGAAAATCTTGCCGATGGCGCGATTTTCCCGAGAAGAATAGGAATTTAATTCACGAGAGCCCGCCGATGGTGCGATCGCAAAAATTACCTATTTACCGCGATTTTGACCTGTCAAATACCACTATTCATCATCTTCTTCCCCTTTTTTACCCAAAAAGTCGACCTAGAGCTTGATAGATCTCAGATTTGGAGCGATTTCTACAAATTCTAACACCGAATTTCATCTTCCCTTGGTACGAGCTTCACTCCTATGTAAAATTTTTTTATTTTCACCATAAATTTCTTCCACATTATGAAATTTTGAAAAATTAAAAATGTGGAGAAAAGACTTAGAAGAAATTCATAGAATGTGATTTAGATTGTTTTAAACCCTCCTTAGAAGCCATTGTATTATTATTTTGGAGATTAGTTTGGTTTTTTGTGATATGATAGATCAAATAATGGCTCCACGACAAAAGAGAAGAATCGAATTCGACGAAACTCGATTCGTTAATGCGAAAGCACAATCGAGGTACACTTCACTCTTTTAAAGTAAGAAGTGTATACAAGATAGAGTTTTCAAGAATCCTGGAGGAGAGGTGGAACGAGTTATCAAAGAGAGAGGATGGGAAAACTTCTGCTACACAACAAACAAGGCTGCTATAGAAGTTGTTAGAGAGTTCTACTCGAATCTGACTCAAATTGAGGACGAGCCTGTCCAAGTAAGAGGATTTTCTGTCGACTTTAGTGCTAATAGCTTTAACTCTTTTTACGAGCTTCACGACTATTTTTCTAGCGAGTATGAAACATTTGAAACAATGGAAGGTCCATTGAACGATGTTATCAACTTTCTCACTGATGGAAAAGGAGTTTGGAAAATTAAAAATCGTGAACGGATTAACTTTCCATTGTCCATGATGAATGCCACTGCTAAAGCATGACATAATTTCATCTGTTCGACTCTGCTACCCACCTACCATCATAGTGAAGTCTCTAGAGAGAAAGCTGTTCTGAATTTCTGTATTCAAAACAATAGAAGCATTAATGTGGGGAGAATAATCTATAAGAAAATTATGGCCACTACGAAGAGTGAGACAAGTGAATATTTAGGGCATCCTGGCCTAATTTATGCACTTTGTCAACTATCTGGAGTTGAAGCAAGAGATGATGAGGAATGAGTATATCCTATGAAACTCATTAGTAAAGCGAATATAAAGACTTACGAATTCCATGAGAAATGGAGAGCAGGGAGTAGGATTAAGGCACCTTCTACTAGTAGAGATATCCCTTCTACTAGTTATGACCCTCCCGCATCTAGTTCCTCTACCTTATATGATCTGATGAATGCCATGACCCTGCAGAGGAAAATTTTTGAAAAGTTAGATGACAAATTAGAAAGAATTGATCACAGGATTGAAGGATTAGAGCGAAGACATGATCATGATAGTGAGTATCTTCAGAGGCACTCAGATTTTGAGATGGCTTATTACGATGCTCAGGCTAGATACAACAAAGGAGAGCCTGATGTTATTTTTCCAGAATGCCCCCGGTATACTCAGTATCAGCCCAATCTTCTGCTGACCAGGGTGATGAAGACATTGCATGGGATTTTGATGCTTGATGATTTGAAAGTGATGTGTTGTATGTGTTTGTGTTTATTTTTATTTTTTTTGTAGTACTTTTATTGATTGTATTCTGTGGACTATGCTTTATTTTCTGTGATATGTGTTTAGTTTGTAGTTTGTATTTTCATTTCTCGATGTTTGTGATATCTGTGATTGTAATTGTAATTGTAACTTGTTGAGTTTAAAAAAGTAAACTATTTGTTTTGTGTTGTGAAATGCATATGTCCTATGTAGTGTAGTTAGTTGTTTTTGTTTAATGTTTAGTTTTATATACTTGTTTTAAAATTTCATTACCCCAGGAAAAATTTTCTAAACTGTTATGTGTGTAGAAAGGATTTTAATATTACAGGTCAGTTGAAGTTAGAAATTTTGAGAAGAACCTGCAAATTTCAAAAAGACAACAATGCCTAAAGTGCAAAGATACGAATTAATATTTAGAATTTTTCTTTCCACCATGTACTATTTCTATTTATAGAAAACTTTAAGTTTGGGGGAGGGAAGAAAAATCTTAACTATTATATGTTCTCAAATAACATATTTTCAAAAATTATTAATATGATTTTTGTGATAAAATTTAATTCCGATAACTATGTTTAGATTTTATCTAAATATTGTAGAAGATTCAAAGAAATATTTTTTATAATGAAAATTAATCTTGTAGGTTAAGATATTTAGTATAAAGGGATAAGACTATAGTTAACTATTTAAAGTAAAGAAAACTATATTTTGAAATATTAAGAATCTTAGAAATTCAGTTGAGACAACAAAGATTGAGATTCAATAATGTAAAAACTATGAAGTATATATAAGGTAAAGAATGTTGAAAGTTTCATATTTAGGAAAAGAAGAGTGAAGTTCAAAATTATTAATAGGCTATCCAGATATAGTAATCCTCACTTGAAAAAGAAAAAGAAAGAAAAAGAAAAAGGATTGAAAAACAATCTCTGAAAAGAAATGAAAAGACAAGAAAATAAGTAAGGAGAAGCTTGAGGAACTGCCTTATAAAAAATTGGCTTCACTTGGATTAACCTAAAAGGAAAACTAAAAGCATTTCTGAACTTATATTTATGACTAGTTTCTTACTTGTAGTTTCCTCATGAATTTTCTATCTTCTGAATATTCTGAGTGAATTGATATTGCAACATATAGTCATTCTTGAAATGAATAGAAAACTAGAACTCTTAGACTTGATGACTAGATAGCCTTATATCTACAGAATTAATCTAATTACTTGAAAATCATTCTAAGGATTCTTACAAGGAGAAGTGCAAATAAATTTTAATTATGAAAAATGAAATGGTAGAATGATTGAAACATCATGAATGGTAGAATGAGATTATTATGTTAAGTCTAAATTTTAATTATGAAAAATGAAATGCAATATCGTAACAAAGCATGTTAAAATAAATCATATCAGCTTCATTATACATAACAGTAAACCTTGAAACTTTCATCAACTCACCATACATTATATTAAAAGATAGATACATAATACAAGATACACGACCTCACTATTTTCCTTCTATTGATACATTCATTTAATAAGAGGCCAACAACACCATATTGCACAGTACTTCATAGCATAAAAGCAACACAACATCAACAAATTTACATATTACACAGTACACTTATATATATACACTTCATCTTTCATCAATATTTCCTGTATACTTTAATATCTCTCCATCTTGATTCCATATAGTAACTTTCATCAATCTGTTCATAAACACCAAATTTGAAGAAAAAATTACTTACCCCCCTTCCATCCCTTTGCAACTTTTGAACGCTATCAATGAAAATCGTCAATTTGTTAGCGTCAACATCATGTATAACATTCACTCGCATCCACCTATCGTATATATTCGATTCCACTACCCTTTTCGAATATAATCTAAGCTCCCCATTAAAAACCTTCAACATCAAATCAGTAGCTGGTTTTTCACCATTTGCTCTATGAATTTGCATTATGGAAAAACCACTACTTCCCTTTGGAACATAAACATAGCCTTCAAATTGCCAAATTCCACTAGAGTAATCATAACCCTGTCACATATATTCAAATTAAATATTTGAAAATTTTAAATAACTATATTTCAATATAAAAGATAAGACATATTACTTTGATACGGATCTCAGTTCGGGGTTCTGTAGAGCTGTCAGCTTTAAATGACTTATCTGAAGAATACAGCCACATCTTATGAACTCCATTAATGAAGCTGTAGCGATTATTCAAAGGGACGTTATAAGGCCTCTGAACAACCAAATTTGCTGCGCTTAATGTTACAGAAGTGAAGCCATCAGTGGGATCAGCGTTGCAGCAGAGAAGCCAACTGTTCATTATCAGGCTGAAGGAAGCCAAAAATACTAAAGAAAAGGAAGGAGGAGAAGCCATGGAAGGTCTTAGTTACAGTACTGCTGTGATAACGGTGAATTCCAACGGCTATATTTATAGAGAGACATGGATACTGATAGAACGTAGTAGAGGGGTAGTTTTATAATTTATTAATTAGAATAATTGCCAACATCATAACTAATTAGCGTGTTAGTTTTCTCTGTATGGGTGGATAGAGTAAATAATTAATTATATGGCGTTACTGTATGGTTGAAATTATCGTTATTCTATATTTTACATAAAGAAAATTAATATACATACCCTTCAATTTTTATGAATTTACATTCATGACCTCTAAATTTTTGTGTTTACACATGCCATCTAACTGCTTTTTGAGAAATCACGCTAATAATCACAAGAATATGAACGAAGAAAACAAGAAAGAAAAGAACACAGATTTAACGAGATTTCTCAATGTGCCTACGTCCTCGGGAGAGAATTGCGGCGGCGGCTTTTCGATTTCTTGAAGTGATCCATACCCCTTAGGGTTACAAACACGATATAGTTACAATTACAAAATTATCATGTACCGTACTGCGGGGGCAACCCCTAACCTACTTTGCAAAATTCTCTCAATTGGACAGATGCTTCCGCTCCTATCCGCTCCAGCATCTTTCTCTTATATGGTATAGAGGGGTGTAAACGAACCGAACACGAACGAACAGAGCTCGTTTTCGTGTTCAATTCGTTTGAAATTAAGTGTGTTTGAAATAGACTTGTGTTTGAAGTTGTTTGTTAAGCTATCGTTCGTGTTCGGTTTAATTTGTTTGAAATTAGTTTGAAATGTTTGAAATATTTGAATTGAACGAATTCTTCGAATTATTCGAATTGTTTCAAATCTTTCAAATTTGTTTGTATTGTTTGAATTGTATGATAATAAATTTTTAGTTAAATTGTATATGATCTAATTTTTAAAAATATGATGAATTTTTAGAGTCTATCATTATTTTTTAAAATTTGATAAATTATATATATATATATATATATATATATATATATATATATATATTTTAAATTATTTTATATGTCGAACAATAACAATTCGAACACTGATCGAACACATGACTCGTTCTTGTTTGGTTCGTTCATAAACTGAACAAAAAAAAATTGTTCGTGTTCATCTCGTTTGCTTTTCAAACGAATCGAACACGAACACTCTGGTGAGCTAAACACGAAGTGTCTGCGAACAACGAGCTTTTTTGACAGCACTATTGGTATATGAGTAATACTTAACACTTATGCATGACAAGGAGAAGTGCAAATAAATAAGGAAATAATATTAATCAGGCGTAGAATTGGAGATTTTAGAGTGACAGACTAAAATCCTCAATTCGATCCTATCGTTTGGGTGCTGAAGTGTAGATTGTTAGCCCTCAGGCGAGGGGAACGTGGGAGCTCCGAAGTAAGAGTCGGTATCCTCCCAGCCTAGCCGCAGATTATTCAATGTTATTTATGCTTGGACCAAAGGGTAAAGAATATGTTTGCTCCTATTTGGCACAACACATATCAAACTAATTCTAATTATTGCTTCACTTAAATATCTTAACAAAGGAGAAAGATTCTTGCTATTATATATTTGAACTTAACTTTAGTAGTATTAGTAAATTGTTAGTAAGACTAGTTTAGATGTAAATATCATATTATTATCAATTGCGTATTAGTGACAGATAGGCAATTTCGATTTAGTTGTGATTCTGAATTGGTTTATATAATTCTAGTCCGTAGGCTTTAATATATTTCCCTGTGGGAACGATATCCAGGACTCCACTAGAGCCATGTATTACTTGAGCGATACGTATACATGTGTTTAAAGGTAACTCTGCGATTAAAAAATTATAATATTTAATTGTTACTAAAATTAAAATTACGCTCCAAGTCAAGTTTTTGGCACTGTTGCTGAGGATTTATATCTTCTAGTAGTGGTGTCGAATTCTTATATTTTTAAGTATATTTAAAATCACGGATCATTCGTCTAGGCTAGACGCGTCGATAAAGACCAACCACGCTTGATTTGGTTGAGTCTCGAGCGAGATCTTAGGGTTTTAGTGTGGACGACTCTCACGTTGAACCAGATGAGGACGATGACCAGCAACCGTCGGATGGAACGTGTAACGAACGGATGACGGAGATCAAGTCGCACGGGAGTTCTGTACGTAAAGCGCGCGCTGACTCAGACGGCGGCGCCAAATCAAATAGCGCTGCGTGTGCTTTCGATCCACCGTAGGATACAGTCATCGCTAAGTCGGATAAGTAGGAAATTAGGGATTTTTTATTTATTTAAATTCCAGAAACTTTAAAAATGCATAACTTTGCATAGAAAAATCCAAAAATTTAAAGAAAAATATCCTCTTGCTCAGTGAACAGAGGAGAATGACGTGGAAAAAGAATTGAGTTATTTTGTTGAGTTTTTAATTTCAACTTAATTAAACACTGTTCTGAGTATTTGAATTCTCCATTAGCATGCATAATTCATCATGGCTTGGGATTATGGGGATTTTGTTCCCTCTGTCTTTGGGAACATACCTTGAATTTTCCAAGGTCATAGGAGACTTCTAGACAAAGATCCATATTTTTTAAGTTTAGGTGCCTGTTTTAATGATTTAATTATGAAAATTAGCATGTTGATTATAAAAATCTAGAAAAATTAAGGGAAGTATCGCTGGATCAGAGGACCTTAAGAAAATTATGATTTGATTTAACTCATTAAGAATGACCCTAATTAGGCCAAATACTCAAAACTGAAATTAAATTAATTTGGAATAACCACACATCAAAATAGAATGAAATCAATTCTCCACTGTTTTTTAGAATTAGGGGAACCCCACATAAAAAATTCAAGTCAATTGGAAATGATTTAACCCATTAAATGAATTATTTAATTTACATGACTATATTTGAAATTAAAAAATTCATAAAACCCAAAATATAACTCAAAAGTTCACCAAATCATTTTTGAGGCCTCTCTAAGATTAGAGGAGTCTAAGAAAATTAAAATTAGAAATTTTCAAAATTTTTCATTTTTAACTTATTTTTGAATATTTTAATAATTAAAAAATTATAAAAATTATGAAAATATTAAATTTCATAAAAATGTCATATTTGGTCTCTTAATCACTTGGGAACCAACCAAATATTTTTCCTAAGTCTCTAGGTAAGGATATTGAATTTTAAAAGCTTAGGGTAAATTTTAATATTAAAAATTAGATTTTTCAATCCTTTCACTAAAATAATTCTAAAAATTCAAAGAAAAATCAGAAAAATATAAATCTTTTTTCTTTGAGTTTTTTGAGATCAGAGGGATTTAAGAAAAATATAAAACTTAATTTTTCACCTCAATTTTATTTTATAATTATTTAATACTCCAAATCTTAAAATAATTATAATAAATAAAATAAAATTTAAAAAAAATCACCAAAATTGGTTCAAGTGGTCCTCTAGTCAGTAGGAACCTCCCATAATTTTCTTAAGGACATAAGTTTCATTTTGTTCATGTTGTTGAATTTTCATTGAAAATCCCTATTTTTCACAAAATAATTATAGAAATTAAATTAAAAATGGAAAAATCACATTTTCTCCTCTAATGTCTTAACTGACATGTGAGTGAGGTGACATAAAAATTTCAAATTCATTTGAGCTTGATTTAATGAATTATGAGATGATTAAGCTTAAGAGGGCATAAAGGTAATTGAGGAGCTTTAACTCTAATTAATATTTAGGCTTAGTAAAACATTTGATCTTAATTTTCCTATTGAATGATTGAAACTTAGGGAGTTAAGGAGTAGAAACCCATTAATCACCTCTAACATTAACGGGGGGATCTCAATTAATTAAATCATTTAAACTTTGAAAGTTAATTAAGGCATGAATTATTAAAGTTAAGGGATTTTAACATAGGAAGATTCTAATTCTTTGAATTGAATCCCTAACCAATGGATTGATCAAATATCACTTAAGTTTTATTAATGAAACAACAAAAATGTTGAATGTAACTAAAGGGAATAATCTTGGAATATTATTATCAAATTTAAATTTAAAATATTAAAATTAATTTGAAACAATTTAAAAATCAAATCAAAATAAACTTAACATATTAAAACTAAACTAAAAATCACTTAAAACTAAAAGTTAAAATAAATTTGAAACATTAAGATCAATTCAAAACAATTTATAATTAAAAAATTATAATTAAAACTAAACCAATTAAAATTAATCTAAAATATTATGATTAAGTTAAAACAAACTTAAATCATTAAAACTTAACTGAATCAAATAATTCAAAGCACCTTTTTAACCTAAATAATTTAAAACATTTGAAAATAAACCTAAAAATTTTACAACTAAATTGAATCATTTTTAAATCATCAATTCAACTTCAATTAAGAATGGTTAAGTCCTTTTATAAATTAATTTTCCCCTAAAGGCTTTGACCTTTATAACTCTTAAATGAAGTATCAAATGAAATGTCACTTTACTCATAGGATAATCAAACATCCAAGTTCATTGATCAAGAATCAAAACTTAATTAAATCCTTGGATGATCAATTCACCCACATAATGAAATTCACTAGAACTCAAAAACAATCCCAAAAGCGTTGAAAAGATGTTCAGGACCCGTCCTAAGCACTTTCTCAACCTGATGGGATGTTTTAGAAGAACAATTGAACTTCATTATTCTTTGATGAAGAACTCATCCACAAAACACACCTTAGGAATTGGCTAGAGATATGAAGGATTTGGTAGACAATCATAACATTCCCTTAGCTTTACCTAGGTGTTTTCTTTTAAATATTTAAATGCCCTAACTTGCGTTTTAAGTGAAGTTGGAAATGAAGAGAAGACCCGCCATATATGCTTTTATTTTATTGCAATTTACTTACCTGCGCTGTACCTTCTTTTCTTGCAAGCTTGCATGTTAAACAACAATGTCACCCTGCATGAAAACTAAAACCTTTAGGATAGCCGTAAAACTGAAACCAAAACTAAATTAAAATCAAAACAAGATAAAATTCACCATCACAACATTCAAAATATGAAACAACTCAAAATTTAATCACAAACAAAACAATAAAACTACAATTACAACTAAATTAAATCGTTTCGTTGGATAATCGGGAATACCTCGGATGATGTAACCCACGTGTTGCTAACGAAATTTCCCACAGTCTAAATGAACGTGTGGAACTCATTCAGTTAAGTTTAGCAAATTCATTTGGACTAAGTGAATACGATGAAAATCGTGGTGTCGGGATGATGGAACCGTGGGATCTTAACTGGTTCTGCTTAATCAACTTTAAGATTTCCCCTAATAAAACTTAAGACTTTGGATTTAAAACTCAACCTCTAAACCATGAAACTTATCTCATCTCTTGATTGTCACTTCTTAAACTAAACTCTCTGCAACAACAAGAAGCTCGGAACAAGCGCGATGGGCAGCACGGTCGACTTCGTCAGCTTTCCTTTCTTGAGTAATTAAACAACTAAGTCATAGGATTTCGAAGTAGTTTTCAGCGGAACATAAATCCTCACTTCATCCTTTAGGCATTTACATAATCATGTTATGCAACTTAAGCCCTAAACTCGTCTTAGGATTCCGAGGTTGTCGTCCATTACGACATAAACCCTCATAATTTTCCAGGCTATTTGTGTGATTGTGTCATACAAATACAAGTCTTAATTAATTAAAATTGGCAGGATTGCAACATCAAATAATATCTCTCTAAATTAAAGACAAACAATAGGATAGCTGGGAAGTCATCGAAGTTAGCTTCGAATCCGTGACATCCCCTACCTTTCTTCCATTGGATTCCCAAAATAAAATGTTCCAAATTTGATTAATTCCCTATTGAAATTTTCCAAAATCTAATTGTTTGAAAACCTTAAACTTTGAAATTCTTGAAAATAGAACCACTGATCGTAATCGAGAGTTTTCTTAAATGATTCCCGTCATTTAAGATGTAATTAACTATAGGGACTTGCCTCTATAGGGAACTTTATAACCCAGGTAATATAAATTCTATTTAATTCTCTTGTATTAAATAGGGGAATTTGTCGGAAAGTAAAAATGGTTCGCAGACCAAACGGATGTCATAAATTTATTAGTTTATTTAATTGAACCCCATTATTAAGCAATGCATCTATTCCTCGGGATAAATGCACAGTTTATGATGCGGTGTTCAATTATTTAAACTACCAAAGATATGGGATCAGTTCAGTCTCGTATTTTCAAAAATCAAATAATATTTTCTAAACTATTTAAAACTATACTTAAATTAAAATTAAAATTTTAACGACCAACAATATGTTCCTTGTTGGCACTTTCATTACATAATTCTATCAATTATTTTACTTCTTATGTCATTATCTTCATTTTACTTTTCTTGTGCAATGAAATAGATGCATGCTTAAGAATCTAGATTTGCTTAGATATTTTCTTATTTTATTAATGTGATGGTATTTTCACCGGATCTTAATTTACTTTACAAACAGATCACTTGTATTGTTAAAAATTGTGGAGAAAACCTATAGACTTGACCGTGGGCTAAGGTTTCTTAACTAGTGAGTACCACATTTCACTTTGGAAATAGCAGTGGCAATCGTCCGATGGGGAGTGCAAATAGATAGGGAGATAAGATTTGATGATCTTAGAATTGATTATGTTTTTAGAGTGACAGACTAAATTCTATTAATTTGGTTTTAAAAAGAAGTGACGGGTCACAAGTAGGCCCGACCATAGGCACCCTGGGGTAATCTAGAAGTGACAGCCTAGAATTAGTCCTTACTACTAATAATACATCCTGATCCAATCTATAAAACTAGCCAATGTTCTTTTTGTACTGTAACAATGGTAAATAATAGGTATGCTCCTATTTGTCACTACTACATTAAATTCTAAGCATTTCATTCCTACACATTATCCAGGTAAATTGTATGACAAGGGTAGTCTTTAATATCTCATGATTCTCCAAACCAATTTATCCAGATAAATTATATTTATATTTATGGTTTTCATTTAAGAATAGCTATTAGAAAAACTACTTTTATCTACATTCCAAACTAAGGCCTGATAGTATTAGACTTGAATTAACTTAAAGGATTTCTTACCTCGCTTCTCTGTGGGATCGATACTGGGGTTTTAAAAGAAAGCCCTATATTACTTGAAACAATACGTATACTTGCGTAGTACCCCCAGTGTGTAAACTATTTTCTACAATTTATAACATTTCAAATTTGCACACTAGCCGCTATTTATAAATTGGGTCAAGTTTTTGTTCATCTTTTGGAAGCTAAATTACTGTGTAATTATGAGTTAGGTCAAGTTTTTGGTGTTGTTGCCGGGGAAGCAATGGTAAGAACTTTTAAGAAAATTTTAGTTAAACCTGTAAGACTTAGTTTTGGAATTTATAATATTATAATATCGTGTGTTTAATTATTGTGTGTTTATTTTAAAGAAAATTAAAAATACCAAATTTTTTTTTTGATATCTATCCTATTAGTTAAGTCTTTAAATTTGTACACGTCGGATCGCGAGAGAACTTTTAGGAGGTTGATGAATTAGAAAAGACTCCATGAATTTATGTTAGAAATGACGGATCAACAATATAATGAATATTCATATTTGAATTATAATGCTAGTCAAGGATAACTTAAATCAGAAGAGTAATCTAGTAGAATTTGATCTAAAATACGAATCACCTAGAAAAAATTCGATCCAAAATTTAGGAGATCATGAAATATCTTATATAGATCCATTTCTTATGAATTTTAAAGATGATACTAATATGAAAATTGAGAAAATCATAAGAAGAATATTGGATCTAGAAAGAAACTTGAGGAACAATGATATAAATCATTATGAAAAAGACAAGCTGATAAAAAAAGTAAAATTTGAGAATTTTAGGAATTTCTGGATCAGGGAAATATTGGGAGATTGATCAAGGATTACTTATTTGAAATTTTGATCCAGGAGGAATCATTTGTCTGGCTGACGACGTTAAACCAAGCGCTTTATGGGAGGCAACCCATAATTATCAGTGTGGTTTGATTTAGTATGATTGTGAGTCATGATTATTAGTGTTGTATTGTGATTTCTTTAGTGTGGATTGATCAGTTTAATTGATGTTTGGATTGTTAGGGGTTTTATTTAATCTTCGTGTGTCATGAGGGAGGAAATTCCTTAACTTCTTTTGGATCCATCTCAATTTCCATTACTTCTTTCTCCGACATTAGTTTCAATCAGTAGGAGTCATGAACATATCTGATGACTAACATATGGATGGTCTTAAACTATCTTTATAACTGTTAGAGGTGCTTAAATTAAAGGGATATGGTGACACCTGAGGTTGGTTCTCGCGAGCCAATATATCAGGGATAATTGTGTCCATGGGATTTTATATTCTATAAAAAAACATTTCTATGTACCTAATTTATTAGTGTAGAGATTCCGTTAGAAATCGGAAGTATATTAGTGAGATACGATGAGTTAAAGGAAGAGTTGACCTCATTTATCATGTGTGTTTATGTTTGTTTTACAACAATTTAGATATTTGAAGAACACTTAAATATAGATTCCTATGTCGATGTTTGTCCTACTTGTTAAACCTTTCTTTAGTATTATTTTATTCTGACATGTTTAGTTTAGACTTTCTATTGCAAATTGTTCTGTCCTAATGAATACTTGTATATGTTTTTTATAGACACTTGTGGTAAATAGAATTTCTGAACTGTTTTTTCTTTCTACTTATATTTTCTATATTGAATGCTATACATGTTAAAAATTAAGTTTGGGGGTAGGAAGAAAAACATAAATTTTAAAGTTAGTATACTTCCTTATAGTTTAATACTATTGAAAGCATGTTTTAGGCTACATTTACTTTCATCTGCAGACATTCTATCCTAATTATGCATGTATATGAATTTCATAGGATGTTGTAGTTGTCAGTAAATCCAAATTTTATTTTTCTTCCTGCTATATTTTATGGAATTGATTGCAAAATATTTTAAAATTCAAGTTTGGGGGGATGAAAAATAATTTTCAAAAACTTAAATTTTATTTGTTCTAAAAAATGCTATAAATAAATTTGATTTTTGATTTGAAAAATAATTATTTGTATGAAGTTATATTAGGGAAATAAATTTTTGAATATAGAAATGAGTAAGAGAATTTAGTTAAAATCTATAGTAGTGATGAAAAATTTTAAGTTAAAATTTTCTTAGTAAAGAAATGATAAATATTTTGTAACTATCTATAGTAGGAAAAGTTATATTTTGGAAAAATAGAAGAATTAGACTTTTGTTTTCAATATTTAAATTTCTTTTATCGAAAAATAATTTTCAAAATTGTTATTATATTTCTAAGTAAAAGATATATCTACCTTATGTTTTAGGAAAGGAATGATGGAATTCAATATTATTAAAGGCCTATCCAAATATAGTAATCCTTGCCTGAAAAAAGAAAAGAAAAGTATGAAAAGAAAAAGAAAAGAAAAGAAAAAGAAAAGAAAAGAAAAGAAAAGAAAAGAAAAGAAAAGTATAATATATGAAAAAGGAAGGAGAAGCTTGATGAATAAAAGGCCTAAATAAAAACTGGTTCCACACCTGAGTTTTTTTTAAAGTATAAGATTTGAGAAAAATCTTAAGCTTATAAATATAATATAATTAGTATAATTATTTTTAATAAATATTTTTAATTAAATAAAATAAAATGTCTAACCCCTATATTTTGAAAAATCTACAAGTATTTCTGAATTAGATAGCAACCTATATTTTCATACTCTTTCATTTAAGTGATTTCTAAACTTTAAATTGGTCTAATTTACTAAAAAGATTTTTAAATTGGACTACTACTTTTCTAGAACAAAATTTTAGAAACTCCTAAAGAAATTCATACACATGATTTGCTTATGTGGTTTTAAATGATTATAGTGTTACTTGAGGATAAGTAACATTTAAGTTTGGGGGAATTAATCCACGTTAAAATTACCTATTTTTAATGTATATTCCAGGCTCACTTTATGCATATTTCTAATGATATTATACTGTAAAGGAAGCTATTTTGCATGTTTTTGATTTTAGGTACAAGAAAAAGACATTTAGTGAAAATGAAGCATAAACAATGCAATTTGGAGTCAAAATGAGCAAAGAAGAAAATTCTTACATAACACATATCAATATGTATTTCTATGCTTAATATCTTTTACATTTCTCACATATTTTTGAATAAAATTACACTTTGAAAAAAGTTTATTTTTATGTTTATCTTGTAGGTGAAGATGTTAAGAACGCAACGCTACTGAAACGGAGGGAAATGGAGTTGAAACGAAGCCAAACGGAGCAAAACAATAGAGCTGCGCACAGGATGGTGCCAAGGTGCCAGACACAACCATAAACATTTTGGGGACGGTTATGGATGGTTATTAGACAGTTTTGGGTGGTTTCAAAGCATTATATAAGCCTCTAGATGAAATCCTACATGTCATCAAGTAATACAATGAATTTAGACACATTGGAGCAGTTTTTAAATGAAAATGTGTATCTCTTAAGTGAAGGGGTGCGACCCTTCACACAGATGGTGGACAAATTTTGAAGAGATGCCTGAAGTAACTCTTGGTCATTTTCGAAGTTCTAAAAATAGGGATTAATTTTACAGTCTTAAGCAGTCCTTTTATAGTTGGGATAGAGTCATAATGTAGATTTCTACATTTTCTGGAGAGATTGGTGAGGGATTTTGAGAGTTTTATGTAAGGAATGTACGAGCGGTGCATGGATCGACAAGAGAATTTGGTGGAGAGATTTTCTTATTTCTTTTAGAGGGAAAAGCTAAGTATTGTGTTCTTCATTTTCTTGTAATTGTTGTAAACACTTTTGGTGGATTTTCATTGATTTAAACAAAGTTTTCAGTTGTGTTCTATCCATGCTTCATAAGTAATTTTCTTTACTATTTTCTTTTAATATGAAGTACTGGCATATGTAGGAAAATTATTTTATGATAGAATTATTTTTCATTTTAATGTGATGAGTAACATCTCCTTCACTTCATTGACATAACTTAAGTAGCAATAGGTTATGTTAAAATCTGTTATAAGTGAAAGTAAAACTCAAAAGACCGTTGATCTCACAACTTGAGTGCACTCACATTGTCCGGTTAACTAGTAAAATAATTAGGCGGCAATGCAACTTTTAAGGAAATATAATTTAATAATCTGTTTCTATTTGATGTTTCTAGGTCACAGATAGTTGCTTAAACTAATAGAATAGTAAAGAGATATGTTCCTTATTGGCACTTAATTTATTACATAATTCTATCAATTTTTTTACTTCTTATGTCATTATCTTCAATTTACTATTCTTTTGCAATGAAATAGATGCATGTTTAAGAATCAAGATTTGCTTATATATTTTCTTATTTTATTAATGTGATGGTATTTTCATCAGATCTTAATTTACTTTGCAAACTGATCACTTGTATTGTTAAAATTGTGGAGAAAACTTATAGACTTGACCGTGGGCTAAGATTTCTTAACTAGTGAGTACCACATTTCACTTTGGAAAGAGCAGTGGCGATCGTCCGAGGAGGAGTGCAAATAGATATAGAGATAAGATTTGATGGGCGTAGAATTGATTATGTTTTTAGAGTGACAGGCTAAATTCTATCAATTTGGTTTTAAAAAGAGGTGACAGATCACTAGGAGGCCCAACCATAGGCACCCTAAAGTAATCTAGAAGTGACAGCCTAGAATTAGTCCTTACTACTAATAATACATCCTGATCCAATCTTTGAAAACTAGCCAATGTTCTTTATGCACTGTAACAAGGGTAAATAATAGGTATGCTCCTATTTTTCACTACTACATTAAATTCTAAGCATTTCATTCCTACACATTATCCAGGTAATTGCATGACAAGGGTAGTCTTTAATATCTCATGATTCTCCAAACCAATTTATCCAGATAAATTTATGATTTTCATTTAGGAATAGTTATTAGAAAAACTACTTTTATCTATATTCCAAACTAAGGCCTGATAGTATTAGACTTGAATTAACCTACATGATTTCTTACCTCACTTCTCTGTGGGATCGATACTTGGGTTTTAAAAGAAATCCCTATATTACTTAAAATGATATGTATACTTGCGTAGTACCCATAGTGTGTAAACTATTTTCTACAATTTACAACTTTTCGATTTTGCACACTAACCGCTATTTATAAATTGGGTTAAGTTTTTGTTCATCTTTTGGAAGCTAAATTACTGTGTAATTACGGGTCGTGTCAGGCCCCCTTGAAGGGATCACGACATCTGAATCCTTTCTCAGCACTCAGCAGTCGGGATAGGTGTAAGGCCCCCAAAAATGGACATGGAAACAGACTCCTTTCTCAACACTCAGCCATCATGATAGGTGTAAAGCCCCTTTAAATGGATGATGACATCTGACTCCTTTCCCAGTAACTCAAAAATCGGGATAGGTGTAAGGCCCCCTTAAAGGGATCACGACATCCAAATCCTTTCTCAGCAATCAGGATTAGTGTAATGCCCCTTTAAATGAATCACAGCATCTGACTCCTTTCTTAGGAACTCAACAATCGAGATAGGTGTAAGGCCTCCTTAAATTGATCACGACTTATGATTCCTTCGGTCAGCTCTTCAGTTTGATTTAAGCCCTCAGGCTTTTCTTCTCAATCTGATCTTCTTATCTAAAACATTTACTACATCAAATCAAAAATTCACCATGACTATCAGATCCCCGATAAAGAACCTTGATGGTTGACACTCTAAAATTCATAAAACACGCCTCATAAAACAAATGAACAAATAAACAA